>WYDI02027195.1:0-13674 GCA_009867235.2 Psittacus erithacus | reverse complement strand
ACCCTGTGCCAGCGCCTCAGCATCCTCACAGGGAAGAGCTTCTGCCTAAGAGCTCATCTCAGTCTCCCCTCTGGCAGGTTAAAGCCGTGTATGCCACACAAGTGCCTCCAGCTCTGAACAAGCAGCAAAGGTGCTCAACAGAGCTATTTGAAATAACCACTGCGGGTGATGGAAAGGCTGCCCATGGGGTCCGTGGGGAAGGGGGTTTTCTCCCAACTCACAGCTGCTCATCCAGAAGATGACAGGGGAGGGCAGGCCCGGCGGTGGGTTGCACTGCAGGCTCAGCGGAGCGCCTTCATCCACCTCTATCACATCCACCTTCTCCTTGGGCCACAGGGGAGACTCTGCCATTAGAAGCAAAGACACCACGTGAGGAAGGGAGGGTGGCAGCGTTGCAGATCTCTTCCCGCTGGACCTGGCCTGGTTTCAACGAAGTGGCCTCAATGCAAACTTCATTACTATCCACGCAAGATTCCAAGTATATCCATTAGCTACAGCCATAACCCCCGCGCCTTCATCTCAGCCCTGTTGCTGGATACATCCCGACACAGGCAACAGATGAGGCAGGATGAGTTATTTGAGCACTCCATGCCTCTTCTACGAGCTCTCGTGTGATGCTCCCGGCTTTCAGGCTGCCTGCTCTGCTCTTACTCACTAGAAACCTGGAGGTGGATCTTGCTGGAGAGAGCAGTGCCGTAGTCATTCCGGGCAAAGCACTGGTACTCGCCCTCATAGTCCTCCGGCCGGCCCCCGCTATGGAAGTCAATGACCAGCGTCCCCGACCGCCGCCACATCGACACCTTGGGGTCCTTTGCCACGTTGAAGAACTTCCCGTTCCGTGTCCAGGAAAAGCTGCAAGCACAGGGAAAAGGTTGGGTTTGTCACCATGGACCATATAGACCTGGTGAGGTCCTTACCTGAGCTCTAATGAACAGCAGAGCTGCAGCGCAAGGGCTGAGGATGCACTTACATGGGCACAGGGTTCCCTTTGGCTTCACATTCAATGAAGATGTTATCCCTTGGGTCGACGATGTAGTCCTTCACAGACTGCTTGGTGATTGTGGGGGGCTGAGGCACTGCAAAGCAAAGGAAAAGCCATGGGGAGGGTTGTGTGGAGAGGGTGAATCCCTTCTTTGCCATCCTGCAGGAGATCCTGATGGGATTTCAGCTTTCTCCCCAGGCTAGACGGACAATTTGTGCTTTAAAGACCTTCAACACCTGAGGGATTTCCCATGGGGGGTGCTTCTCATCATCTCTCGAACCATCAGCACTTTGGATAGGAGAAGGCCCCTGTTTCTCGCTTGGTACCTTGGTGTCATTAAGAAACTTCATGGTTCCATCTCCCTGCCACCACAGACTGAATCAGACCGAAAGGTGTCCTGGCTGTGCACCCCAAAGAGAGGGGCTGCACCTGGGACTGGGAGCCCAAGACCCACAGCAGGACCTTTACAGGTTCTCCCTGTGCACCCCCCCCCAGGGTTACCCCAGCACTACAGCCTGGAAGGGCAGGGCTTGTGAGAAGCACTGCACATGTAGGACATGGCTCTGCTCCTGAACTGAAGAGCTCAGTCCCATGGCTGAGCCGGAAGGAAGCTGCTCAGCTCCAAGGCTGTTTGCTCTCCCCCTGAGAGCTACAGTGATGCTCCGAACATGTCAGCCCATGGAGCCCATTGGGCACACGTACCCGTGCAAGGCAGAGGAACCTGCTGTCCCCTGAGCGTTAGCAGTACCAAGCCCCTGCAGAAACAACATTTGCCTTGCAAAGACAGTCCAGCTCCTGCTCCAGGGAGAGCAGCAGAGCCCAAGCGCTCCTCCCAGGCTCCCCCAGCACCTCGCTGTCTCTCCCAGCCATGCCTGGGGCTGGACTGTCCCAGTTCTGGCCACAGAAGCGGGCAATGCACCCAGTCACCATGTGCCAAGCCACAGCCACCGCGGCCCCTGCGTGGCACAGACCCCTCGTGCCCTGGTTTGGCCATGCAGGACAGACATGCACACGGGGGGCGAGGGGAGCACTTACATTCACTCTGAATATTTGCTGTTATTCCCAAAGGGCAAGCATGATGAGGAAAAGAGACAAGGTTAACTGAGGAACAAACCTGTACACGTCATGTACACAAACACGTGGAGTTATTGTAGGGCTCGCAAATACTACACACAAATCACTTTATGATCCGAGCATGTTCTAATCTACTGCAGAAGTCCCATTGGTGCTGACAAAGCCAGGGCTGAAGGAACCACCTCGTTGTGTGCACCAACAAAATTCCCATTGCTGGGAACAAGAGCGCCCTGTGCATGTTAGTGCTGGCTCCAGGGTATTTTCATCTGGAATCGAGCAGAGCAGGGACTCAAGTCCGGGACCTGTTCCCAGTGCCCTCAGGTACCACAGGTCTTTATTCCCCTCCATAAATCAGAGCTCTCCCACCCTTTCTCCTCAGCCTTTTCCAACTGAGCCACTACCTCAGGTTCTTCCTCCCCATTTTGCTGCCCAGAGCCAGGGATCAGCAAGAACCCATAGGGCAGAGATTCCTCCTATCGGGAGCAACTTTATCGCTTCAGCCCGGATTCAGACCCTGGCAAAGGCCTGCGCTTTCCCTGCTAACACTGAGGATTTCTGCACCCTCGCAGCGCTGGGCTGATTGTTACAGCAGCAGCTACAGGAGGGAGCTGAGCCACAAAGAAATGACACGAGTGCTTTCCAGAGCAGGGGCTGAGCAGCTCTCATGTGAACCCCCACCTCGGGTGTATTCAGACAACTCTTGCTTTTCCCATGCGCTGGCCTGAAGATGCCCATTCAGCAGAAGCATCAGCCAGGGCCCCCTTCCTGCTCGCTCCATATCCCCCAGCTCTTCCATAAAACGTAATTCCCAGCTCAGAATTAACCACAAAGTCCCAACAGAGAGAGAAAAGCCACAGTGCTCTGCAGGACCCGCCTGGGTCTGCACTATCCTCAGGGACATAGGTGTCTACTCGTGGCAGGTAAGACTGGCAACGTGCTTATACGTGGTTGTGAGCCCTCTGCTCAGCTTTTGAGATGAGCCGCTCTTTAATTTAGACAATCTCAGTGACTTTATAAAGGAAAATAGCCCCAAACAAGCACCAGTGAAGAAAAATTGAGGCAGGAACGGGACCTGGGCTGGGCACATCTTCACCTCCTCAGCAGGAGCGTTAAGAGGGGTAAACCACAACTTACAGTCCAGAGGGACTTCAATGGTGCTGACGAGGTGATGAAGGTAGAAAGCGAATGCTATTCCTGCACAGGTGAGGTGGTGTCTTTGCATGACCATTTTGGATGCTGGGCAGCGTTAGGACCTCAGTCGTGTCCCCCAGGGTGAGCAGAGCAGCGACACGCGCGGATGGATCCTCAGCTGCAAAACAAGCACAGAGCCAGCATCACGGACCCATTCACAGCCCCACTTCTGCCTTCCTCCTCTTGGTAACTGGACAGAGCGTGCTTCCAGTCCAAAGATATTGGTGTGAAGGGACAGGGGTGTGAATAGTGCCAGGAAAACAGCCTCCAGGCTCTGGTGTCCCAGGTTCAAGCCCATGGTCATGGCTCTCCCAACCTCTGGCTGAAAATCAGCCTTTTGGGGTTATTTGTTATCTCCTGAGCTCATAGGTTTAGGCAGAAGCTCTTCCCTGTGAGAGTGCTGAGGCGCTGGCACAGGGTGCAACCTGCTCTAGTGGAAGGTGTCCCTGCCCATTTCCAGCTGCTTCCCTCCCTGTGCCAAATGTGCAGCAGCACCATCCACACCTCCCGGGGACTGCCAGGTTATCACATGCGTTCCTCATACTTTGCTGTTAATAAACCCACAGGCTAAATGCAGATTATTAAAGAGTGAAAAGGAGGATAAATCATCCCATTTGTACCATAAAACCCCCTTAGAAACGCTGCTGTGGCGCATCGTGGCGGAGATACAGCCCTCTGTAATAGAGTTATGAAAAGGACATCAGCCGTGCACACAGCTCAGTTCAGAACAAGAATGGAGCCAGGACAGTGGAAAATCCCAACCTTGCTCAATGCTTCTCCTCCAAGGTGGGATGTGGCCTGGCAGGGCCATTTGGCAAGCAAGGAGAGCCTGTCTCCATCACATATAAATTAGCTTTGGATGATGCTGCTGTCCCTTCAGCTGTTCCCAAGCCCAGTGTGGAGTGGGAGGGAGAGGGCACTGGGAACAACAGACAAACAGGGGGATGCTGGGGGGCTCCGGGTCCCGCAGGGAATGCTGCGGGGAGCCAGATGTCACAGAGAACAAACAGCCCTGACACATGGCCCGGGAAGCTCTGTGAATCCCGGACACGCTCAATCCCAGCACAAGGCAACTCTTAAGGACACTTTTCCCTGTTATCCTTATGGGGAGGCCAGAAGCCCTTGGTGGTTCCTCCATGCAGCCCTGCCTGGGTGTGAGCAGGGTCTCCAGGGCCTGCAGGAGCTCTCTGTCCCAGTTACACCGGGTGGCAGATTGTGGGTTGGGAAGGGGCTTGGAGGGGAGCATTGCTTTGATCTTTTCTGTTCATTCCAAGGATTTTCCAATCCAGCTGTTGCGATAACAAGAGTTAAAGGACAGAGTAATGATAGGAGTGAGGCAGTGATTAAAGTCATGTCCCGGCCTCGTGCAGCCCTGTGAGCAGGTCACGCTGAACGAAGCCTTTCCAATGACTTCTTTAGCTTTCTGCCCAAGGGAAAATAGCATTTTGATCTGTAGCCTTCCTTTTTTAAAGCGGTTCATTTCTCCAGTTACAGCTTAACATGAGTAATGGCTCAGGTCGGTTTATGCCCTTCTGTTACGAGTCTGACTTTGGAACTGAATCAGCCTCAATACTGCAACCAGAGATTTTGGGAGGCTGAGGTTTCTGGGGTCCTTTACTGCGCTCACACACTGATGTTCCACATCACTACCACAGAATGCTTTAAACCCCTCTTCATTCGCAGATGAAGTATGGGAGGAAAGGCGCAAGACAGCAGGCATTTAAATAGTGCACATTTAAATGCTGCTGGAGCCTGGAAAGCAAAGAATATGTTGGTTTCTTTGAGCTGGGCACTAGTTCATGTGACAGGAATGGGAGTGACCTGAAAGAGCAGGTTCCTGGTGCAGGTGCTTGGGAGATACTTGTCTACATGGGAATGCCCTGGATGCTTCCGATGCCGGGATACCAGGCAGGGAGGACAGGGCAGCCCGTGCAGCGCTGCACATCCACCGACCAAGAGCAAACAATGAACCCAGGACAGAGCAGACACAAAACGCATCCCCACCTTTAGGAGAGCAAATCCCAGGCTGCCCCAGGGCCCCTTTGTCCGGGGCAGATGTGGGTGCGCTGTGTGCCAGAACACGCTGCAGACGTGCCTGTGCGTGTAGGTGGGTCCTGGGGACAGGCAGTGCCTGAGCCCCTGGCCATGTAGAACACAGCCCCCATTGTCCGGGTGCTCCTCACTCAGGGAATGGGGACATCTCCCCAGCACAGAGGCTGGAGCTGAAGGAGGGGCATGAACGTGCTTATGTGGGGATGCTCAGAGTCGGGAAGCTCATCCAGCCTTGAGCCTGCATCCGAACACCAGCAAAAGCCACATCCCGCTGCTTCCTGCAGCTCCAGGCAATGGGGCAGGCTCAGATGCCTTTTCCCCCAGATACTTTCCCGGAGTTCAGAAGTGGTTTCCACACTTGCTGGTGTTTTCCATCTCCCTGTGACTCACTGCAGCATCGTTCCAACAAACAGTCTGCGTTGTGAAATGCACCCTAGACCTTGGCTCAAACTTCCCCCCAGAGGCATCAGATACTTCTGTAAGCAAGAGGTGGATACGAAACCTTAACTCTGCTCCACTTGGAGCCTCCTTCCTCGCTCTGAACAGGCACTGAGGGGAAAAGCTTCAATGCAAGAAAGGCAAAGAAGGGGCAGACCCCAGGGGATGATGGAGACACCCATGATGGGATGATGTCCTCAGCAGGGACCAGCTTCCCATGAAGTGCTGATGATCCCGGCACCCGCCAGGGGAATACACCTTGATCTCAGCAGCCATGTGGTGAATGGGATGGCACTGAAAGCAAATCCGACCCCCACATCCTGCTCGAGGGTCACTGCCCAGCTCTGCACTCTCAGCTTTCTCCTTATGTAAGGTCACCACTTACGTACCATTAATTAAACCAGAAAAGAGCTCTGAGCACTTTGGAAACCACTGTGAAACCTGCAATGAAAGGGGAAGAAAGGCCAGGTTGGACACAGGGGCTTGGAGCAAGCTGCTCTAGTGGAAGATGTCCCTGCCCATGGCAGGGGATGGAGCTGGAGGAGCTTTAAGGCTCCTTCCAACCCAAACCATTCCATGAGTCTATGAAAAATCAGCTTTTCAAATTCCTGCAGGTCCTTCCCATGCCAGGAATGCTGTGGATGGTGCCACTATAGAGGGTTTCTCTACAGACACTGCCTCCTTCCTCACTTCACAGCTCCCAAGGGACACCAAGCCAGCCCAGCGGGCTGCCCACCAGCCTGGCAGAGCCACAGACCTTCACAGCCATGGAGAAGAAACTTGGAATCTCTCTTTCTCCACGCACTTGTCAATTCCATAGGCACGCTGCTTCCTCCCGGCCTTGAGATGGGGGAAAACTCTCCTTTCCACAGATGGCGGAGAGCTGCGCTATTGCATCCTCATTCCCAGCCCCGGAGCATCCCTGCATCCCCCTGTGCTGCCGAGCCGCAGTTCCCATCTGCTCGGCACCAACTGGCTTTGATTGGCACGGCCAGGAGAGGTGGGAGGGGGAGGTTTGCCTATCACAGGCTCTTTCCCAGCAGACAGGGGCTGGATGAGGCTGGACATGCCCCGCTCATTAGCAGGACATGAACCACATGCCATGTAATCCACTTTGCTGCTTCTCCAGCCAGGCTCCACGGCGCTGGAGGGCAAAGGAGACATGCAAATATCTCCTGCTGCAGAAATGCAATCATCAGTGAGGCCCCACTCAGCAGAAGCCAGGACCCTGACCCCATGCAGGCTGCTTTGGCCAAAGCTTGGCTCTTCACCATCATTCCCAAACCCACGTCCCTGCAAACCACAACACGCGGAATGCCCTGCTCCAACCCCATTGAGCTTCATCCTGCCCCAGGGAAGCCGAGCAGAGCCACAGGACATCCCCTGGGAGCACAAAGAGCATTGGGGAAGGGCTGAGATTAATTCCCTTCTCAACATCTTAATGAAATGAGATCTTCTGGAATAATGATGGAAACAAATCCCTTCCCTGTAGCCCTGCTCCTGCAGAATGACCGCAGGGATGAATTCTCTGGAGCAGAGAGGGGGCTGTGGAGCAGGCACAAGAACAGGAAGCAAGGGGAATCTCTGGTTGAAGCTAAATAAAATTAAGCCATTCTCCAATGAAGGACTGGTTTGAGTCAGCTCATTGGGTCCAGCAGGATGCTTTCAGGAGCAATTAGGCATTTATCCTTATTTACGGTTGTAAGAGGAACAGTAAAACTCGAGCTGTTAGTGTTCCCAAGAAGATTCCTACAGCACCATCTAATGCATTTCAACCACTTAATTAGTGCTGATTGAATAGCACAGAGCAACATTTCCACAAAGAGAAAACCCTTTTGGTTTCAGATAATGAAAAACATTGGTTTAGAGGGAATACATTCATGTGATTCTCTAACAACGACTTAAAGGCTTTGCTTTGCTCTGGCTGCATTCAGGCTCTCCGAGGCCTTCCCGCACCATATGGAACACATCAGAGGGGTTTCCAGGTTGCTGACTTCCAGGCCATGAATCTGCACCCCCTTTTTGCTTGGCAGCGACAGGACCTTCTGTCACACCTTGTAGAAGCCACCATGTGTGTGCCAGCCCATCCTGGCACTGCATCAGTGGAACAGCTCCATGGGGTTAAAATCCATGCAGGGAGCAGGGACCCACCTTGTGACATGAAACCTGGGTGGTAGGGATAGACGCAGCCACACACCTTTCTATTTCCCTGGTCATACACAGATACACACCAGATGTTTGCGCAGCTGTGTCCCTACAACACACACAAGAAGCCTCTCAAAGCAAACACTGCATTACAGCACAGAAATCGGTGGGGAAAAGGAAAGAAATGATTATGAATCATTCCAATCCAGGTTGGACACAGGGGCTTGGAGCAAGCTGCTCTAGTGGAAGGTGTCCCTGCCCATGGCAGGGGTTGGAACTGGATGAGCTTTAAGGTGCCTTCAACCCAAACCATTCTAGGACACAGCAAAGAAACGATCACAAAGACAGGATGATCTGGCATCTCCATCCCAAGGGACAGCCCGTGCCCTGCCCAGGGGACAGCCGCAGCGCTTCCCCCTTGCCTCTGGAGAAGAGAGAAGCGCTTTGTGTGTGCCTGCGGTTGGGTACGGCCTGCACAATTGTTCTGAGAAACAACTGCCAGAGCAAGCGCCAGCAAATCCGTTTGCGTCTCCTCTTCTCCCCCTTAAAGCAGAATCATTCCCCTCCTTTCAGAAACCAACGCTTCAGACCTGTGCACCCTCTCATCATGGGCAAGAAGGGAAGTCGGGCTTCTTGTGGGAACCAGGTCCTAGGCCAAGGTTACTGATGGTCCAGTGTCTATCGACAACCATTTGCTGTACCTGTTCTATCCCCTTTGAGTCCTTGAACACATCTTTGCTCCTGTCCACTGCACAAAAGGACATTTCTCAAAACACAACCCACAGCAGCTGAGGTTTGCAGTGACACCATAGAATGGTTTGGGTCAGAAAGGACCCAAATATCATCCAGTTCCAACCCCTTGCTATGGGCAGGGACACCTCACACTAGACCAAGGCCCTGTCCAGCTGCTGCTAATGCTCCATAGACACTCCAGGCAGCCCAATGTGTGCAGGATAGCTGCCCATATGCTCCTCCCATCAGGTTTGCAGCACATCCTCAAGAACCACATCCTCAGGGAACGCATGCCCAGGCTGTTTCTCAGCTCCTGGCTTCTCGTCTCACTCCTCCATGGGATTTTTGCCCTCTGCTGCATTTTCCTTTCACTCCCTGCACCCCTCCTGCCTCGCCTCAACTCGTGGGTGAGTTTTCAATCCCAAGCCCCACGGGCTGTGTGCATTATAAAAGGACTGAGCAAACAAACAAGCATTGAGAGAAAGGAACAGGGATGGCTTCCTAGAGTCACCCACCAGCACATGCCAGGAAGAGCCGCGGCAGCATCCCTGTGGCTCTGCATAGGGCAGCATGTGGGAGATGGGAACGAATCTGTCAATCCCTGAACTTTAGAGCTGATGCTGGCATTGAGAGGATTTATACTTTAGCTGATCTCAACAGCTCTCAGCCAGAGCTCATCCAACCTCCCTTTGCAGCGCTCTCAAGCCAGGACCAGCTGCAGCCAGGCTCAAATTCCTGAAATGCTTGAAAAATACAGGATAAAGGGAATAATTGCTCTTGGTGCTATTGCATTTTATAGGTTTGACCGCAAACAGTGGTCATGCTTTCAGGAGGTCATTCATTCCCTTGCGGAGCTGTGTATCACTACCGAGAGCACAGGCAACTCCAGGGACAGACTCTTAATCTATCACGGTTATATCTCGGTGCCACATAAATGTGAATTCATTTATCATCCTGTCCCTCTGATAATGTAAGGAAATACTGTCATTCTATTACACAAAGGGACTCCAGTCCAGAGAGGTCAAGTGTTACCCCAAGGTCAGACAAAAGATATAGCATGAGTGGGACATGAGCTGAGATCATTTGGTTTAATCAGAAAATACCATTTAACCTTTACAAACCGGTCATAGTGCGGGGGCTGAGGGGGGGATAAAGGAAAAGCATGGAGCTTCCCATGGAAGATGAGAGCGTGGCCTCACCAGCCAGCCCATCACCCCCAGTCCCATTCCATGCCCCCGCGGCAGCTGGGAAGTGGCCCCACGACAGCCGTTCCGCGGGGCACTGGGTCACACCAGCCCCTCTAATCAGCTTCCCACCCTCCCGGGGAGCTGCTGCCTCCCACGGCTCCTGCTTTCATCAGCCAAGGGGAGAAGCGGGCAAGGAAGAAAACCCACAATGGATTCATTGGAGTTATCCCTGGGAAAAAACAAAGGGCTCTGGAGCATCGGTTCTGCATGGGCTGTATCCTGGGCAGGACGTGACAGTTAACATATCAAATACAGGGTACAGCTAAGAGGAAAAAGCAATCGGTTTTACTTGTTACTTGGGGGTGAGGGGGAAGGATGTTCAACAACTCTTCTTATATCGCAGCCTATTTGGATAAATACATGGTCATTTATTGCATGAGGATGTTGCTTTAAGAGGGACAAGGAAGGGAATTGTGTGGTGTGAAATGAGAAGCTTTAAGAGGCAGTGTTAGGGCACAGGACACACCAATGGCACATGTCTGCAGTGCTGTACAGGACACTGCTCATAGGCACTTCACTTCTAGCCCCAGAGCTTCCCAATCCTGCACCTATGTTCAAACCCAACCACAACTTCGTGCTGCCAACCCCCCCCCGGCACTATCAGTGCTGACAGGCGCCAGTCCCTCACCCTTCCAGCAAAGCTCCTTCCCAAGGTCCATCCATCCCACGCTGTTCAGGGGAAGCAGGACCCAGGTGAACCCAAGGGGTAATGTCTGTCCCCACTGCGGCCCTCGGCCATCCCTCTCAGGGACAGCAGCATATGGCCCCTGGTGATCAGCCAACTGCTAATCACAGAGCGCAAGCTATAAACAGCAACCGGAGGATGGACCATGCAGCAATTGCTCTGGAAAAGCTGCCTTTCCCCTTCTGGCTCCCTCACAAGTCAGCTCTGCCTCCCTCTGCGAGGCACAGCCCCAAGGGGGATCACACACACTGAGGGCTTGCAGCAGGCTGAGCTGCTCTAATAAAGATGATGGATGCAACAGCCAGAGAGAGAGACAAGAACGTGTTCTCTAATTGCACAGGCAAGGAGATGGCCCGGCTTGAATTCATTAAGAGCATCAATGCTTGTACCTGTGCCTTGTCCACATGGGTAGCGTGCCTTGAGATGCTGGGCAGGCAGCTGCACTACATGAACTGGAGTATTTGTATTTCCATCTCCTGTTACTGAGCTCTTGGTCACTTGTGGCCACTTAACCCTTCCATTACCCTCCAGTACCCTGATGATTCCTTTGACTCACTGGAAAGCTTCCTTTCAGCTTTCGCAGGGTCCATAGCAAAGCCCAGAGCGGTCCCCAGCATCCATGGGAGCTGCTGTGCCCCTGCCCAGAGCAAACAGACCCAGTTCCCCAGTGCATTCATTCCATGGCTTTTCCTTGCAACACAATTCACCACGATTCTGTATTTAACAGATGGAAAAGAAAACAATGTCATCAGCACCAACTGCCCATCAGGGAAATGCAGGAGGAAGGGGAATACTTCTGGGGTTTAGGGTCCTAGGGCTGTGCAGGCAGCGAGGCCAGGCTGGGGCAGAGCTGAGCTCTTCAGGATGCACTGAATGGGTGCAGTTATTCAAGCGCTGAACATTCCCCCCTCTGGAAATTAAAGCCCCATCCAGGTTGGACAGAGCTTGGAGCAAGCTGCTCCAGTGGAAAGTGTCCTTGCCCGTGGCAGGGGTTGGAACTGCGTGAGCTTTAACGTCCCTCCCAACCCAAACCAGTCTGGGATTCTGGGAACTTACAGCATTCAAAAGGTGAAGGACCTGAGCATAAAAGCTTTAATGTTCATGGGGTGGGATAAGCCCAGAAGAGCTTTGACAAGAGCTACCAGGAGGGTTTTGCCCTGGAGAACAGGAGGCAGAAATGGTACCAAGGGCTGTGACCAGCTCTGAGGGGCCTCTGGGCAGAATCACAGGGCAAGTCCTTCCTCACCTCATCACAGAGCGGGACGGTGCAGCCACCCCCCCATGCTGGAATGCACCTTCCAAAGAGCTGGGAATGCCACATTCCCAGCAGGAACACCACACAGGAGCACAACAGAGCATGGGTGGCAGAGACCCTGAGGTCCATGAGGACCCCCCTATGCAACTCCATAGGTGCTTCCCTGGGTACGCGCAGGCTCTGCTCCTCCTTCACATCCTCTCCCATCCTTTCTGCTGTGACACTCCCAACCTGTCCCCCTCATCCAGCACCCCCCAAGGCCACCCCAGCCTCCAGCCAGGTCCCAGCCACCATCTCCCCCTGGTCTGTAACCGGATCAAACACGGAGGTGTCGCTGACAAGGCAGGAACATGCCTCCGGGTGATCAATCCCGTAAGCGAGCTGTACTTACAGGCACCAGCTCTTCCCTGGAGCCTGGCTGAGGGCCCTCAAGCTGTCGTATCCCCTTACAGCTCCTCACCATGTGCAGGCAGCTGCCAGATGCTGCCCTCCACCCACCACCCTTAGCCCAGGCAGCCTTTACTGCATGGAGCATGGCGTTCCACCCCATCCTTATACTGAGTATCAGCCCAAATGCAGGGATCCATCTCCCAACAAGAGCCAGTGTACACGATTACATTGCTCTGCTCTTCCCAGACACTGGCTTGGGGCACATCTGGTTCCCATGTTCTGCAAAATGCCTTTGACATTTCATTTCAAACCCCAGGCGCTGCGGCAGTGGTGGCAGAGCAAAGCAGCAGATCTGACATTTCCTCCCTGAGCCATCTCATGAACAACCTTTGGATGGGACGACAGCCCAGAACAGGTTGGAGAAACAGGAGGGGACCGGGAACGATCAGGTCATTCCTCAGGGCCTTATATCAAGATGCAGACAAGGCTGTCTGCAAGTCTGGTTCCATCAGGGGCACCGGTTTTGCTTTTGAAATGGGCTTTCCTTGCACCATGGACACTTACTTAGACCCTGACTCCATGTGGGGAGTCACAGGAAGGAGATCATTACCTCTCATCTACAATCCCCTCACAAAGTCCCATTTCAGACCCAACCGAGCATCCCTTTGGTTCTGCTGGAGACATTCAGTTCTTCCAAGTTCAGTGGAAGTTTGGCAGAGAGACTTCGATGCTCTGCCTTTGATGAGTTACAGAGTTCAAATCAAGCCAGCTCCATGTCATCCCCTGCCACGCACCCAGCACCCCGACCTGGGCAAGCTGGGTGCCTTCTCCCTCAGCCCAACACTTGCAAGTAGTTCATTTCCCAACAGAAGCAGTTGGCAACCCAAAGTCGATGCTCCACGTGTCTCCCATCAGCCTCACTAACGTTTTAGCAGCCCCATCCTCACTGCCTGTCCTTCAGATGTGAGCTATCAACAGCCTTTGCCAACAGCCTGTGTTTTAGCCTGGGATAGCAGAGACCTGCGAAATGACACGTTATTCGTTACCCCGAGCTCAGAAGGGAAACACCATTCTCCAGGATTTCAGCAATGCTTTCACAAGTTTGCACATTACTCTGCATTGAATTCTCACCCTTTGCCACACAGTCATTAATATTGCCAGCACAGCCACTCCATCTGCCTCCTGAGCCCCCTCCAAAGCAGTAATAAGTTAATTGGTAGAAGCATTTGGCTTCTACAAAATGAAGCTGGCACAGAACCAGCTTTTAACCTTCAGGACTGAATACAGGATGCAGGATGGGGATTACTCGTTTACTGTGCTGAAAGGGAAAAGAAAAGGGATGTGTATCCGTATTGAAAGACCAGGCTGCGGCTTTGTATTGCATAGAATCCCAGCCTGGTTTGTTTTGGAAGGGACCTTAAAGCTCCTCCAGCTCCAGCCCCTGCCACAGGCAGGGACACCTTCCACTAGAGCAGCTTGCTCC
>WYDI02027194.1:13259-115527 GCA_009867235.2 Psittacus erithacus | reverse complement strand
GGGTTAAAACTTAAACAGGGGAAGTTTAGGTTGGATATAAGGAAGAAGTTCTTTACTGTGAGGGTGGTGAGGCACTGGAACAGGGTGCCCGAGGAAGTTGTAAATGCTCCATCCCTGGCAGTGTTCAAGGCCAGGCTGGAAAGAGCCTCGAGTGACGTGGTCTAGTGTGAGGTGTCCCTGCTGATGGCAGGAGGGTTAGAACAGGATGATCTTAAGGTCCTTTCTAACCCAAACCATTCTATGATTATATAATTCTAAAATGTCCCATTGACTGTTGACAGAAGGAAATAGACAGAATGGAACACTTAAACCCAGAATCTTTATTCTTATAATTACTGCCTCAAATTTTCTCAACTGTTGTGTGATCAAGAAAGCCAGTACAGCTTCCACTGCCAGTCAAGCACAGCACAAGTGACTTCAAGTGGGATTTATCTGTTTACCAGCTAAACCTCTTAAATGCATGAAAGCTGGGGAAGTGTAATACTGGAGTTGACAAAAATATGGTGCTGCTGGTTCCTACAAACTATTTGAAGTGCTCTTTCAGTTTAGCTTCTTTAATAGGAAAAAAAGAAAAGTAATTTCTTCCACAGACTCAACACTCTGGGAAGAACCTAATATTGTGAAGGTCAGTGAAGTCATGAGCCCCAGAATTCAGGCCTAATTTTTCCCTTATAAAATTTAAAAGAAGAAATCCTTTTTATGCCTCTTAGGCCTTAAGATTTGTGGGTTTAATGAATAGTTTCCATAGCTGTCAGTAGAGCTAATGTATCTGTTTGTAGATCTCTGGTACCTGCGGCTGGCCATATTTGCTGTTATCAGACTGTTTTGCTGGTAGCTTTGCTGAATTTTGACTATTTGAGATGTTTGTTGTTTGTCTCAGGCAGAATAGTTTCAGAAAGCTTCAGCTAAAACAGTTCTTTCATCTCATGCAATTAGGGTTAGACTAAAATACATTTTCTCATTTTGATGGCTGTTTTCTGTGCTACAGGCTGTTCTACAGCTCTTTGAAGTCGATGGAAATCTGTCCATTAACTTCAGTAGGCTCTAGTTTGTCCCTAATCAATAGTAATTTGATTAAAATAGCTCTGACTGCTCTGGATCCCAGTGGGCATTGCAGTTGTCCCTTAGGTTGTAATAGCCCCCAGCTTTTCTGTACATGGTCAATGCTGCTTGCCAGCATAAGGGAGAGTGTAAGGAGATATGTGAATCTCACAGTATCGCTGTTCTTGCTAAATCACAGTGGACAGGTTTGAGATAAATTAAACTCACGCTGTGCGATGTGGATTCTAGTGACTGAATCATTCCACAGCCTGCTTTCCGCAAGCAGCAGGGTTATCCTGGTGCGTAATGGGGAGGGGATGGCGTCTTCTTTGTTTTCCCTTTTCTCTTTCTCCTCCCAGCCAACAGGCAGACAGGGTTTGTAATGCTTCTTGCCACTGCTTTTCCTTTAGCTGGCTCAGAAAATACACAGGCCAAGAAAAAAATCATAATGTTTCGTTGCATGAGTTTTCTTGTTGCTCTGGAGCACTCTTTGTGTTTAGACCATAATCCTCTAAAAATTGGAGTGTCTTTCCTTGCCTCTACCCACCTTGAAAGAGCATAGAAAAGTGGTTTCCAGGTGTCCCTGGAAAGTGGTGTTGATCTTCAGTGGCAGAAAGGGCACCTGGGGTGGTTCATCCATCCTCCCCTCTGAAGCTGAATCACCGGCATCGTTTTCCCAGCTTGGTCTGGCCACATCCTGGATATCTGTATGGTCTTTCTGCTGCCTGCTCAAGTGTAGCCAGTGAAACCTTTCTGTACCAACCTTCTGAGCCTTTCAGGGGATTCAGATCAGGTGGTCAAAGATGCTTTTGATCTGATCTCTTGTTTATTTACCATCGCCCTGAAGTTTGGAGCTGAAATGCTGGCGTTTCTAAGTAGGTATCTTAGTAAGGGCTACCTGAATGGATGCTCACAACCTCCCATTACTGCTTACCACATGCCAGTGCTCCGGTTTCTTTTCTCAACTCCTGTATCTTTTAAACTCAATATAGAAGTGAAAGAGAGGAAAAAACAGCAATGAAGTTCTGCATTGAAATTGAAGTTCACAGTCTGACACAGATGCACAGAGTCTTCCAAATCAAAGAGAATTGATGAGCCTTGCACAGGCAGGTGCCCCAGCTCAATCACAACCTAAATAATCCTGAAATTAAGATCAGAGCTTATCACTGCAGTTGCTGCCATATGTAGCCACTCTCTGGCTCTGCCTCCTATGCTGAGGCAGGGAGTTGGGTGCATGAAAGAACCAACCCGCAGGGCGATGGGAGCCCTGGCACAGAGGCAGCCTGGCATCAGGAGCGCTGCTCCACTGCAGGGAAGGCAAATTCTGGCATCCTGGAGACCTGGGATCAAAGAGGTGTGGAGATGACAAGTGTGGCATGTCACAGTGCACCTCCTGCTAGGTGATTCAGGGCACGGTGTGGGCAGCCACACATGCCACCTCCTAATTAGAGGGAAAATGCTGTCCCCCAGTAGTGGCCTCAAACCAAAAGGGATGAGCTATGGCAGGGAATCATCCTTGGAATAAAGAGATGGGCAAGAGTACAAATGCCTGGGAATGGGGCCATGGAGGGAATGAATAAGATGCCCTTCCAAAGCTACTCTTTCTTTGTTAGTCTTATTAAAAAATACATAAAAATGAACTGCAACTGTTATGCTCAACACAGCATTTTGAAAGTTCTCATGGTTTTCAAGCATACCCCGCTAAGCACAAACTATGATTCATTTGGAATTTGCTAATTAATACTGGCATGATGTTGTCTCCTGCTGTTGCCCAACTTCTTGCTTGAGAAAACTTTTTCCTTCTAAAGAAGAAAGAAAATATTTTCTCTTGGAACAGTAAGGTGCCTCTTCAGATGTGAAGTCTGCCAAGACAGAACAGGAAGGGGGTGAAATAGGGGGGATTTTGCCTTTCCTTTCATTGAGTTCCTTTATCATCAGTAGCACAACCTGACTCTTTAGTAAGGTGGTGACCAGAAATAACTTTGCAAGAAACGCAAGCTCTTCTCTCATCCCCGTCTTTAAGTATGAAAAAGCTGGGGAAGAATAAATTGTCATTTAAACTCTGGATATTGCAGCAGGCAGAATGATTTGGCTTTTTTTATTTCTCTCTGTAAACTAATGGATGTGGAATCTTTCAAAAAGTAAACTGACTCCTACTAATAAAGCTCTGCATATAGATATTTAGCAGCTAAGCACTAAATCCATGGAATAGGGGAAAAGTGCAGAAGTAGTGGATTAATATAAAAAGGATGCTTTTTCCCCTTCAAAGCCTCCTTAAGTGCTGACTGATGGAATAAACCCTGGAAACTTTCTCTCTGCTAATTGTCATGTTCCTTGGCTTGCATCCCATTTGCTGTCCGTCATCCTCTGCAGTTGAAGAAGTTTCACATAAGAGCTCTCTTCTTCTGTTTACAGCCATACCATGTAGTGTATTCAAACCCAGGGATAGTTCAGAGGGTCAGGAAATCTTCCTACTGCTTCTTATTAAGAAGAAAAAAAGAAAAGCCCTGAAGATTTAGGGTTTGAAGAAACATCATTCCCCCGCGTACATCCAGCTTCTCAAAGGCACAAGAGCCAACTTTCAGCTTTTCTAGAAATAACCATGAAGCCATATCCCACTCTAATCACCACAGAAATCCTGGGTCAGCTTGTCAGGCAATGGAAATCGGTGTAAAGCCACTGAACTTAAGCTATGCTGATTTACACTAGCTTGGAGGCCAAGGCATGGCTTATAAAGCAGCACATGGTTTTGGTATGTGACAGACTGTTTTCTTTTCATTTCCTCTGATTAGGAAAGGATACTGTGTGAAATAATAATAATCTGTTCCTTTTTAGCATCACCTTTTTGAGTCTGTATGAGATTGATGAAGGAAGATGACCTGTAATTCCATCTCAATTAAGTGCTGAAAGTCAGCAGTTCATGATTCTTTCACTGGTGGATTATTTTCAACCCTCCCAGTTCCCATGGGACCTATTCCCTGCGTTATTATCAACTTTTTTAAATTGAAAGTATTATGAAGGCAATTTCCTGCCACCAGTGACTTTCACAGCACTTTCTCAGGGCCCTGCAGCCTGAGAACAGCTGCTACAACTAAACCCATCAGCGATGGAGGATCGGATGGAGTGCACTGAATTACAAAAAACCCCAAAATGCCGTGTAAGAAATGGTTTTCATTGACTCCCTGCTAATGGTTGCAGGAGACCACCATGTTTCAGGTCTGCTCCTGCTGTCACCAGTCTTCAGCAAGGCTTTAAGATGACGTGGGTAGTGGATGGGATGGCTCTGTAAGATCTAGAGGGCATAATTCTGACTTACAGTCAAACTATAAAATCTGATATGACAGTGGATGCAGTGAACAGACTAAAGAGCACGAGGAAACACAGAAATGTTGTAAGAGCTCAGTTTTGATTTGTGTGTCAAAAGAGCAAACTGGGGCAGGGTTTCCCAGCTTTGTTCCTGGAGGATTGCTTGCAGGAGTGAGGGCCAGGGTGGGTGCTGCACAGCGAAGCCATCTGCAGTGCAACACCTTTGCTTTCAGTTTCTGTTAAGTAAAAATCTTGTCCAAAGCTCATACAGAAGCCACAACCAACCTGTGGCTGCAGTGTGGGAAGCCAGGGCCAGATTTTCTGCATATTCATAATAAGATGTGCAGCAAGCCTAGAAATAATTTGACTTGGGTTTCAGGTGCTTTGGCAGGAACACAATTGCACTGATGATCTGGGCCAAATTTGCAAGTGTTGAGTATCTTGAAATGTGTTATTGATGCTGTAAAATGCACAAAGCAAATAACATTTCCTTCCAGTCTCTTACTTACTGTAATCGTGTGTGTTAGTTGTAGCTGTACTTGACTGAGAGTAAAAGTGGCAGCAGAAGTGTGATTTGGGGTTGGTAATACCCCTTTAAATAAAGCCCAGTGTGCAGATTTCTGTGCTTCCTCCCTTATTTGGCTGTTCTCAGAGATTGCTGCTGCTCCTTATTCTCAGTATTGCCAGAGATATCTCTATTACAGTGTGGAAAACAAGCAGAGGGTCGGATAGGTTCTCTATGCTTGCAGTCTTTCTCTATTTTACTCCTCCAGCTGCGATTGATAGAGCCAGCGGCGTGAAACAAACATTGCTTCCATAATTAACTGCTGCCTGTTAGACCTGCAGGCAACATGAAGCTCAGGGGTTGCAGGGGGGCTTTGGTGGCAAACTGGAGGTGCACATAACGGAGAAGTAGGTAGGTGATGGACAGACACATGGCATTTCCTCTCATGGGTTGCCTTGTGAAAGCATTGATAGGGCTACTGGGCAGCTCTGGTTAAGAAATGGAGTTGCATTTACAATCCCTGCCAGTTGCATTTACAGTGCTTTGCTAGTCTATTCTTTCAGACACCACAAAGAGTGTATTTCATTGTGCTGCCTTATTGATCGGAGGAAAGATTCAACTTGACAGCAGTTTCAGAAAAGCCTTCAAGTTGTCCAAGATGTGGTGGAATTATTAACAACCCTAAGCTGCCATATGGTAATTTAGTGTTTAATGTTTGCCCTGACACACTGAGGAGTCATCATGCCAAGCTACCAGCTGATGCCCAGAAGTTTATGAGTACATAAATAATAGCTGAAATAGTTTTCTGGAGCCATATTTAGGTTTAAACAGCCTTTTATATGTTGTGTGTTATAGCTAAACTTTCTTTAGCATGGTGGCAGGAGCTGGAACCCCGCTGCGCTACCCACTACAGTTGGAATAAATGAATAGGATTTTGCATGGTTTTGCAGCTGTATTTGTACAACTTCATCTTGAAATAATTCTAATTTCTGTGCCTAGGCTTATAATTTTTTCAAGCGTGTTGCACAGTTGGCTGTACATAATTATGTCTTACAGCCATAAGCACTGACAATCTGCTTACCTAAACTTTTCTGCTCTCAACTTGTCATTTCACTGATGGTGAAGGAATTGCATGTAATTCACCAGATCAGAAATTAAATTATCAATTAATAATACTGCAAAAGAATTAAACAAGAAATGCAGTGTGTCTGTCGGAGTATTTGCAATTAAAAAGGCAGTCGAGCATTAGCATCCACGGTGAGACTGGACCCCACCACCCTTGTTCACCAGGTCCATCAAGCTGCTTGTTTGCTCCTCAGCTGCTCTTTCAGGCATCTGTGCTTTGCGCATTCTGCAAGGAGAAGTGCCACCTTGCACACAGTTGTTGTTACTGGGGTTTTTGGAGGCTTGTGGTTGTGTCCATGCTTATGACTCCTGAGGACTGCTACTGGCTTCGGGGGGTTAACTTCAGAAACTGAATGTGCTGTAAATAGAAGTGAGATGTAGAAATGCTCTAAAAAATGTCAGAAAATACTTTTTTTAATGTATGGTGCCATGTGCTCAAGCAGAGCTGTCTGCCTCTTGTGTTAAAAGCATGTGGACAGGAAGCACATCAATAAGTCATGTGAGTAAGTTTAATGTGGATTCAAGTCAAAGTAAGCAGGGTCTTGGATCTAACCCACATAGAAGTGTAGTTAATGAAAGAGAAAAACATGCCAAAAAATTCAGCCCTGTGAATTCGTTCCAAATGAGCAGATTCAGCCAGGTTTGATGTTTCCTAGAAGGTGATCTCCCATCCCTAGTGCTCAAAGCAGATTTGCTGGGTCTTTGAGTCTGAGAACACTTATGCCAGAGGGAAAGGTATCTCTGCAAAGTGGAGCTGCAGCTGCTGGGAGACCACTGAGCTGCAGGAAGAGGAAAAGGGATGAAGAAGAAGATGGCAGAGAAGAGCTGGCTGGGAGAGGAATGTGGGAGGCTTGGCACTTGGAAGTGGTGGGGCAGAGTTTGGACACTGCAGAAAAGCTATAGACGATCCAGTGTTTTGTCTGCATAACACATGAGGATGAATCCTAGGACCAAAGTCATCTCACTGGCATTGCTCAGTGGACAATAAATCATAGAATCATAGGATATCTTAGGTTTGAAGAGGCCCATTAGGATCATCAAGTCTCGACCTGCACTGATGCCCATTAGCATTGTTCCTGTAAGTGCATAGGGGGGACTTCATTTTCTGGTTCCTCACACTTGGTGTTTCCCTTTTCTGACCATTGAAATAACTTCTGTATATTCTGTGCCATGTAATCTACCCTGCAGAACAAACAAATGGGTTTGTTTTTCCTGCAATTAAACTTATTAGAGAGACTTTGAGAACTGCAGAGCTTTTAAATCCTGCTCTGCAAGCGTCTCAAAGTAGCATCTCAAACAGGAGCCTCAGCAGATTTTGTTCTCCAAAATATACACATTAGAGGGTGTTATTATTTTTCCTATTGTTAGCTATTTGCAAACAGGTCCAAAAGCTTAATTTTATGCTGAGACTGGCATTCGCAGTCATGCCACAGCACCACTTCTCCATGATCAGTAATATATGTGTTCTGCAAAATGTGAATTCAATGCATGGCTATACATGATTGGGAAAGCCAGAGCTCATTACAAAGCACAGGTCATACCAAGACCAATTATATCCCTTTAGTCTGGGAAAAACACCTGTGTGTTTGTCCCTACTGAATACTTCTTCCCTGTGTCTGAGTTCGCTGTCCTACCAAGAGGAATGCTGCTTGTGTTAAATTGCTGTGTGGTGTTGTACAGAGGTTGTTATTCATTGTTCTTCTGCTGTGCAGCTTAATTTTTGAATGCCATGGACCAGGTTTTCAGCTGAAATAAATCAGTGTGTCTCTGCTTGAAGCCAGTGAGTCTACACTGATTTGTACTCGCTGAGTGCTTCAATCATTAGTTACAGTGACCAGGTTACTCCTGTGCAGGTCAGTATTTGCTACCCTTGTTTATCCTCTGCACTGAGCATTCAAGTTTCCTGCTCAGTTTTATCCAGAAAGGTGCTGGATTCTCTTTCCCAGACTGGCTTTGTGGCAGATGTGGTGTAAGGCTTCAGGGCAGACACACTTCAAAAAGAAACGAGGACAAAGTCCCGCTACCATGATGTATTTTTCTTGACTTCATCTTTGTTTATGCATAACCATAGCAGACAGCAGTAGGGTCAGCTGTAAGAAGGTGCTGCAAGATCGTGCCCTATGTAAGGATAACAGCGTGTTGCCCTTCATAAATAGATTATGATCTTCTCTTGCCTGTCATGACTTCTCTAACACAGGAATAAGAACAGCATGTTTTGAACTCTCAGAGGTATTTGCTTTGACTTTGCTGTGAAGCATCCTCGATAGCAGAGGAAGGCTTGTTCATCTGCTTCAAATCCCAGTTAGTTAATATCAGCCCCTTGCGTCTTGCACAGGATGAACCAGTATCAGTTCTTCAGGGCCAAAACTCACCTGATAGAAGCACATGCAACTCTGCTGGGATGCTTTCAGTCACTACACTGAAGAATCTGCTCTCTTATAAGAGAGATAAGAGAAAGAGGAGTAAAAATTAGTTTTGCTTCTGTTATCAGTGTGCTGACAGTGATAAGACACTGGCAGTCACATGGCAGTATTGTGTTGGTCCATAATAATCTTCTCTTTCCATCAGAGCTGCTCTTCTCCCTTTCACTCACCTTGCTGTAGTCTGAAGCATTTCCACAGTGGGGTACTTTAAAACTGAACCAGCTGCAAAAGACCTAAAGAAAGGCACATGTTGCCTTAGAAATCACTGTTGTATCACTTACCATTAAATGTGGGCGGTCCATGAGCACTGGCCAGTTCCTGATACAGGCACATTAGCTTCTTGACCTTCATAATAGTAAGTAATGAAAAATAGTTCTTTAACCATGAAGAGCATGCCACAAATTGCAGTTTAGTTCGTTTTCACTGTAAAGGCAGAGAATGGCAGGGCTGCTCTTAACTGGTCTCAAGTCACCACCTGGAAACTTTGGCCTGGCTGGAGAGTTACACAGCAACCAGAGTGGCACTATGAATCCTGCAGACCTCAGACTTGGTGTGGCCAGATAACTTATGCTACAGCAAAAATCCTTTGCTGTTTCAGCAGGTAGGAAAGCAAAGCTAAACTGCAGCAGATCCTGAGCCTGCTTTCACTGCTGAGCACCAGGTATCCTGTGCTTGGAGCATTTCATCTGATCGTGTGTGAAATATGGTTCCCTTAGGCAATTGTTATTTTGCTTTTGTTCCAAGCAGAATAATGGTAGTTTTGAATTGGACCGTGAGTCTGTCAAGTTCATTTTCATCCTGTGCTTATGCACGGAGTCACACGTGGTTACTGGCCCCAATCGCAGGCAGAAGTTCTTCTATCCCACTGCACTAGGGTCTCCTTATTGAACCTGATTTATATGCTCCTGTTCTCCATCTGTTCAATGTTACATTTTTTTCCAGGTGGAGCAGAAAACCCGTGGTAAACAACTGAGAAAAACCTGGAAGGGAGAGAGGGAGCGAGGACTGTCAAAGCTAACGACAGGCATAGGGGGAGAGCTCCAGAGATGTACCCATGTGGACGTAATTGGCCTGAAGGGAGATGCTGCATTGGAGAACAGCCCTTAGACAGAGGGAAATACATGAAAGCCAAAGGGCCTGTGAAACACTGGAAGCTTTCAACAGCTGAGCATTTGGTGAAGTGCCTTAGCCAAGCTCTCACAGGGTCAGTGCAGAGAAAGCGAACTCCTCCTGGTAGGAAGCAGGAGAGCTGGATGGGGAACCTTCTCCTCTGCAGGCAGCAGAACATGAGCTGAGCATGTGTGAGAGGTTCTTCTCTTGGGGTTCAGACATTTTGCTCATTTCTCTTTTGTTCAGACACCAGTTTCATTTCTCTCTCTAATGCAGGCTGTATGGTTAATTACATCAAGAACTTAAACGACAGCTTAAATCCCTCTGACATACTAGATTTACTCTAGTTTATCATCAAAATAAATGCATTATAAATCACTTTGCACAGATTACAACTGGAGCAGAGGAAGATTTAACTTGAGAGACATCCAGCTTTTGGGACAAAGGGAACATTTTTACAGTTTGGATTTGGATTTTAAAGAGGAAGTAACTTCAGCCCTTGCACAGTAGTAATTATAGTAGCTAAATGCTGTTTGTAACTGCAGGAAGAATGGCATTCATTGCAGTGACTCTCATCTATGTAAAAATTAGGCATCTAGTCTAAATGTAATCCTTGGTTCTTTCTCTACAGTATGTGGAAAGATTGAAACACTCGTTCCAGGAAATTTAATGTGTACCTAGGCATTCAAGATAGGAGGATGGATTTTAATCTGGAAAGGTTTCCTTGTCTTCTGTTTATCTGGCTATCTTAGACCAGATACAAAGTTATTAGAAAGTTATGTATGAGATGGAACTAGTCCCTTTCGAGGGAAGAAAGAAATCCACAATTACAAGTGTGCATTTCCATCTGTTCTTTCTTTGCCAATAGAGACCTTTTGCTAACTTAACTGTGTTTGCAAATACCACTGCCATGGGAAACTTGGCTCAATTGATAGTCATTTTGTCCAGAAGAGGATAAAGACTTGCAGGCTGCTATTAAGATCACCATTGTAGTTAGTGCCTTGCCAAGTCAAAGCATCTTATTTGCAAGGTGCAGAATAGATGGTTTTCTCTGAAGACAGCTGACTTGTTTTAGAGGATCTTCTGTCTTCTTTTGACTTTTTTTTCTAGGAAGTAGCTTGGGATCATTGGCAATTTTGATAAGATGGGACAGAAGTTAATAAATACCACCCTAACCTGGTTGAGTCTACAAATGTGTCTTAATTTTTCTCTGTCTATTTGACTTTTGCATTTATTTATTGAAACCATATGTGATTCTTTAAGCAGCACGCAGTAATTTGTTTGGAAATACGGGGCTAAAGATGTGTCTCTTTACTGGCTTCTAAAACAATTGTGGAATAAGAGTTAGGAACTTTAATACAAATGAGTCTTAAACATATTGCAGAATCAGTTAAAAATAAATGAGGAAGTCCTTAGCAAGGATTTCAATAAGCAGTAAGAGTAGCTGAATTAAAGTATTTCCACTAAAATTAATGAGCCAATCCTGCAATGCTTAGACGGACTCTTAAGTGTGCTCTTTTAAAGACTTTGAATGTGTTTGCCTGTCTGAATTTCTATGGAGCATTTTGAATGCATGACAGATTATAGTCTTCAATTATTTTAATTAGGTTTTCCTAATGGGCAAAATAGCTAAGAGCTTAATAATAAAAGTTACTTACTGCTTATCATTTACATTATTTTATGTGTTCATTAATAATTATAATGGGTTTTATAAAACAAAAAAAATCAAGTCTGTCTCCCCAGGTCATGTTAGTTCAAAAGTTGCATAGTATTCTATGGGAGATCTGGAAAACTGAGTGTTTTTTAAAGGGCATTCTTAACTCCATATGTTATACAGCAATTTGGATAACTTCAAAGGAAATTTATTTTCTAGTTTGCTCTGTGGATAGGAAATGCAACAGTGTGTAAATGGCTTGCAGTGCTTGCTCTAACTGCATTCCTAGATGCTTATATACACCATCGCACAGTGATGGGCAGAACCCGGACCATGTGAAATCCTCTCTGTATAGTTTGTTAGGTAAAGAAACTGTTGTTACAGTCCCATCTTCTCTTCTGTAGGCTCAGATGTCCTTGTTTGTTCAACCTGTCATTACACACTCAGTTTCCTTAGGCTTCCAGGCATTTCCTTCACTGATATCTAAACAATCTCCATTGGGCCTCTTTACCTGTGTAATTTATGGACTTGCTGGCGGCCTCCAATCTGCGGACTGTATGGCTTTCCATAGTCTGCGTTGCCTTTGCTCCTGGCACAGGAGGGTTAGAGCTCTTTGGTGGTTCTTACCTGCTAGGATAAGAGGGCTTGTAAATTCAAAGCCCAGCAGTGGGAAATGGAAGTGCTATGAGCACCTGAAAGATATGGATCAACAGGAGCAAAACAGAATGATAAAATCTGGTTCCTCAGAGGAACTCATCAATTGAAACTTTGCTTACCAGTAAAACTTGTGGAAACATCTTAGCTCCCCAGTAAATCCTGATGGGGATGCAAGAACCACAAGGTTTTACCTGTAAAAGCAGGATGCAGTCCTGTGTCAGAAGCACAGGCTGATTTTCAAGCCCTTCTAAATGTGGCATTGCTACAAAAGAGAAAGCCAGCTCTGAAGGGCTTAGCCCTGTATTACTTCAAGTGCTGCAGTGTTCATTTTCACACATTTTAGTTATTATATCGGAATCTGCAGTGGAAAATACCCATCTGTGAAATCACACCGATTTCTCCTGTTCCTGGGATTACTCTAAAGAATTGAGGGCTTGAGTCAGGCTCGTAGTGTTCTTGTTCTTAGTTGCAAATGTTGACTGCAGCCTTTGTGCTCTGTTGTGGATGGTGCATTGATGCTTTGAGCTCAGGCTCCTCTACAGACCCCACTTCACTGCTGGGCTGCAAGGATGCTGTGTCCCTGCTTGCCACAGCCAAGGGGAGATCTGACAATTCAAGTTCAGCACCCAGCTCTGCTGCGAGTTCCCTCTGTGGCTTTGGTGGCCAGTCCTGTGGTTCCCAGATGGTCCATTTGTATGTTGACAGCGTATGTGAGGGTACGTAGCATCCCTCCTGCCTGGAAAATTTCACCAGTGGTTAGGCGATAGGATCAGGGGGTCACACCTTCCACCATAAATGGCCTTTTGAGCTAGGACATTTTCCCTCATCAGTGTAAAATCCACACAAATCTCTGTCTCAGAGGTGTTTTGTAAGAGAATAAAAGCTGCTTTACAAGCAAATTCCTCTTACGACAGTCATCAGCCATCATCATGTATCCTGCACACCATTCACAGTGTTATACCATGCCTGGCTCAAGGGTCCAAGGGTTCTTCAAGTGAAAAATGTATAAATGCAGCTAAGGAAAACTATTCTTCTGCCATCTGTTCTGAAACCCAGAGCCCTGCATACCTCTTGTCTGCTTTCTAAAAGGAAAGATAAATGAATTTAAAAAAGCATGTCTGTTTTGCCCATATAATACGAATACGTTACCATCTTCTCACCTCCCAGACATAAAGGAAGGAAAAAGCAATTCTGCTGAACCAGAAAATTCCCCAACCAGTAATTCTTTTCTCCTGATCTAGTGAGCTCCTGGGGAATTGGGAGGGGGGTTTTATTCTTAGTATTAGTAGTAGTAGTATTATTATGGTAAAGTGCTCCAGGAATGGTTTCAACAAAAGAAGTAAACCTTACATTGTATTCACATAATGTTCTTAACTTCTCAACAAGATTTACTAAATTGCACCCTGGGAATTATGCAAATGAAACTTCTGGTCAAAATGTTACAGGATTACTGAAAAAAAATCCAACCCAAAAAAAAAACAAAACAAAAAACCTTTTTTGTTAAATCTCATTAAGAGTGCTAAAATTGCATGTTCTAATGTAAAAAGCACGTGCCTTTGTGTGATGAATATCTCCCTGTTAGTGATACGTTCTGTTACGTTCTGTGCTTCTTTGTCAGTGGTCTTTGCGACTTTCAGTGACACGTGCTACTTCTTATGTGGTTTTTTCTGAACGCTTCACATCGTATTCTTAGTGGAAGTGGAATTAAGTACAGGTAACAGGTAAACCATTGTAGTATGGTGGCAATTAACAACAAATAATGAGCCATTGCTGAATATTTGCAGCGTATTTCTGCCTGTCTTTGTTTTGCTCAATGCAGTATAATTAGCTCATGGATTTTTCTTAGTGTAACTGGGAAAGTTGTGTGGGTCTTATGATATAATTCATTTCCTAGATCTGTAATGATTTACATACAGACAGCTTAGACCCTATTAATGCTAATGAAAGTGCCGCAAGGACATCCTATAGCATACGCTTTATTAAACTGCATGGCTTTCTTGGAGAGCTTCGGTTTATCTGCGTTTCCTGGAAATAAAATATAATGCTTTTAGCACTGAATATATAAACCCAACCTTCTTTTCCCTGTTCCTGTCTCTCTCTATGCATTTCTAATGCTTCTATCACAATGGAATCTCAGTACTATATGCAACAGGAGATAGAGCAGAAAAATGTCCATGAAGAAGTAAGAGGCTCTCTCCTTCTGTGATTCAGGTTAAAATTGTTCCCATTTTAGTTCCTTGGAAAGAGACTGGTGTACTGTTTGGTTCTTGTGCTCATTACAGCCATAGTTAAGCCGGGCTGGGGCTTGGGGCTGGCGATACCCTCCCGGCTCCTGTGCTTCAGTGAGCAAAAAGGCAGGAAAAGTGCAGAGACCTTGAGTTTGGTTTTCTTCTCTTTTTCTTTCACCTTTGTTAAGGAAAAACTTTGTTAAGGATGAAGGGCTGGTTTTATCCTGGCATGTTACAGGTCCTTTGGAGCTGTGCAGACACACAGTGATAGAGACAAGCCCGCAACTGTGTGTCCCATGTTGCGCTTTCTAAGATGGGAACCCCACAGTGGCTCAAACCTGGAGGTCCAGCAGTGGCTTCCTACATTTTCACTTACTTTAGGCTTAGCTACAAGTGTGTACAGGGTGGGTTAGAACTTGAACTCCCTGACTTGAGCTATACATTTGCACAGGCATTCACTGAATTCAACTTTCAGCCCTTTCTGCCTGGCAGGGTGAAAGCTGGCTTTCTGAAATGGGGGCTGTGGACTTCAGTTATTGAGCTGGTGGGTCAGTTGCCATCATTAAAACACAGTTGTACAAGCAAAGTTTGATTTTAATATACTCTTATTCACCCACAGATTTGCTAATGAAAATTGGATTCATTCATGTCTGCTTGGGTCTCTATTACAAATATCCCCTGGGCCCCACAAAAACCTGTATAAACCATTGTGTGCATCATGAGGGCATTTTCACAGTGTCCCCAGTACCTCTTTTAAGTGATTATACCAGTGTAAGTCCAATCTGTTTTTCTTGGTACTAACAGCCTAACAGGCAGTGAATCCTGTAGAGAAAAGACAGATGAAACTGTCTCTATTCCCTGACCTTCAGCTCCAGAAGTGTAGGTGCAGCACGAATCAATCCCGGCAGTGTCTAGTAATAACTGACATTATTAGCTGTTAACAGGAACAGACTGTTTGGTGGAGGCAGTACAAAGAACACAGTGGACAAACTTGGTAATGATCAGGACAAAGGCATCAAAGGAGATTCTGAAAGCCAGGGGATCTGATATTACTCTGCACCAACGCATTCAGTATCTTGTCAGCCTCCCGCGTCAGGAGAGGAAGAAATAGCTGTAGGTCACATACAGGAGGAGTGCGAGAGCAGCCCACAGCCCCATCCCAATTCCTTTGCCTGACAAAGCAAAGTCTCCTCTTCCCTTGGGAAATGACCTTCACTCCCCAAATTGGAGCTGTTTGGGGATTGCAGGGGCCTCCTGCATCCCACTGAGCCCACTCGGGCTCCTCCAAGCTGCTGTAGCAGAGATGCTAACATGCACTCAGCTACAGGGTTTCTATTATCTTCCCACTACTTTGTTGTATTCATAGACCCGTTGGGGAAAAATTTATGCACATCGCTTTTACACTGCCAAGACAGTTTGTGATGGTGCGGGGGGTGGTAATTTATTTGTACCTTGCACTTTCAGGAATAGTCATGCTGTTGCAAGAACTTCTTTCAGCATTCGATCAGAAAATTAAATTTGGGTTTAAAGAGATAGTCAGGGTTGCTAGGACAACATATTAACCTCCCTGTTTTATTTTCTTGGCTCTGTATCCAGGGTTCATGTAACTCATCGTGCTGCATTCCGTTTGTGGTGGTGTTCTCAAAGTATGGGAGGGAAGGGGTTTCAGAAGCAATGTGCCAAGCACACTTTTTCCTTGACAAATAACCACAGGAAATGGTAACATCCCGCTGGCATTCCTGGCCTTGTCAAGCCAGCAGATTTGGACAAAGAGCGAGCAAACAGCCCCAGTTCTCCAAATTTCATGGGAGTATTTGTGTGCAGTCACAAGGAGTGAGAAAGAGGATGCGGGATCTTGCAGACTGCATTTTCAGAAGTGATTAATGCCTGGGAGACTCCGGGTATGGCTGAACAGTTCGGGCACTTTAAGGAGCCTCGGGTTTCAAAAACATCTAAACAGCATTTTTTTTGTGCATATAGGTTCTTCCACATCCTAAGACAAAGAGTCAGAATTTCAATGGTTCCTAGAGAATTGTCATGAATAAAAGAAGAGAAAAATAGTTGAAAATATGTGGAATATACTTTTCCTGGCTTTTCACCAATTTTGTGTCATAGAGCTCACTT
The DNA here is from genome assembly GCA_009867235.2 of Psittacus erithacus. Taxonomy (NCBI): domain Eukaryota; kingdom Metazoa; phylum Chordata; class Aves; order Psittaciformes; family Psittacidae; genus Psittacus; species Psittacus erithacus. The sequence continues at coordinate 99,354 of WYDI02027194.1, read as the reverse complement.
GTCAAAATTGACAGCGGCATTACATTTATGCAGCTTTCAGGCTCAGATCTTTAAAGTTGTTTAAACATCCATATGGCTTTTGTCCCAAAGTTATCGATTGCTGTCTTTGTTATTTCATTCAGATTCGTTCCGATAAGGACAAAGAGATCCATATCAGATACAGCATCACTGGAGTGGGAGCTGACCAGCCGCCAATGGAAGTCTTCAGCATTGATCCTGTGTCTGGCAGGATGTATGTGACTCGCCCGATGGACAGAGAAGAAAGAGCTTCCTACCATGTAAGCATAAAACTGGGTTCACAAGCTCACAGTGAAACTGTAACAGCATTGCTGGGTTCAAGGAGGGACACGCAGCTTTGAGAAGACTGGGGTTTTTGTTCAACATCAGAGCCCAGATCGCAGTTTGGACGGGGTCCCTGTGTCAGCAGACCTGAGGAGCTGACTGCACAGGGGTGCTTGGGCTTAACTGACTGTGTGAGTCTCTGTCTCACTCTGCTGGAGCAATTGTGTGTGTGTATGGAGATGCTGGCTTTGTTTCTGCTTTCCTTTAATGTAACCTGCTAAGTCAGCCAAACCAGTGCAAATTGGCATTAAACTGATATCCTTTTCAGACACAAAGTCAGAGTCATTTCTTTAAAGTGATACAGCTTATACTGCTTTTTAAATCCATGCAAGTTTATGTGCAAACCAAACCCCCCAAAACTATGAGAAGCCAATCTCTGTGTTAGCGTGCCTTGAGAAAATACTAATTTAAGAATCATTTACTGCAGTTAAACAGGCAATAACTGGTATAGCCATTTTTCATTTTAAATCACTTGGAGATGTTCAGGCAGTATGATGGGGGTGTGTCAGATAGGTTTTTAACTATGCAGATAGGCTAATATTAAATATGAGGAAATTAATTAAGATTAATTACACTCAAAAGTGGTGCCTCATGCTAGTTCATAAAATGCTCTACCTGCAGAATATTTAGAGTGTAATTGGCCATTATGTTTTGACATAAATCCTGGCCCCTATATTGCACAGCATAATTGCACAGCAGGTACAGTCCTGCAGATTGCTAAAAAAATATGTTGTACTTTGCATGCTAGCCTTGCAAAATCTTAAACAATTCCTGCATCTATGCTTTAGTTCTCTTCTGGAATGGTTGTGAAAGGTGGTTTCATGGATTGCTTTGTATCAGCATTAGCCACATCCGCGGGCATCGTAATAGCCATTCCCAGGGATGCTCTAATGTCAGTGAAGAGGCACGGGTCACTTCCAGTGACACCATATTCCTAACTGCGCCATTGGAGATGCACATTCTGACAGCTTTGTCAGGTATCCAGTTAACCATGTTGACACAGCTTCTGGACTGGGGTGGAAGGATAAAGAAAATAGATTACCTCTTTAGTTGGGTGGAAAAAGAGATTTCCCCTGGGTAAAAGAAGATCTGAAGGAAAATTATTTTATCTTCTGTGAGCAAGAACAATTATTTTGCTTGTTGTGCCTAGGAAAATATGAAGAGAGGTTGTTTTGGAAAAGGAATGTTTGAGATACAGTGTGTGTCCTCTCGGCACTGTTGATATTATTTCAGCAGTGCCAGGTTATTATAACAGTGTAGTCAGTAATACAATACTCAACACTTCTGATGGAGCCACTGTGATTTCTACTATCAGACACTCTCAGTCAAAAACATAAGATGAAAAAGATACTGTCCTCCATAATAACAAATCATGTGTTCCCTTATAACAAATTTAACCTTGTGATTTCAGTGCATTCAGTAGACTGAATTCTTGCTTTGGCAAGGGTGGCTGGATAAGTGTGCCTCATATGCACTACAGGACTTCCAGTCTTTTCTGTTCTACAGAAACCTTGAACCAGTGACATCCATATGTGAATAAGCATATTCACACTCTGAAGGTTACAGGAAAATGTAGCTTACAGAGTAACTGATAAGTATGTTGTGAGACCTTATAGACAGGACTAGTGAGTGATAGAGCATTTTATTAGCAGAACAGTAGAAGGTGATGGAGAACATTTTAAGCCATGGCTGTAAACAACCTTTAGATCCTACAGCCTCAGTAGCAATGGAATGATGATTTATTGAACCAGCAATTGTTTATTTGAAAACCCTTTACAGAACATTTATAAATATACCGTGCACAAAACAATGACTCACTAGTGCAGAAACTTACGGTAGCAATGAACCATCCTAGAGACTGGAAAAAATAGGCCAGCTTCCAGAAAGAAGATAGTGTCCAAAGTGTTGGTTGTTGCAAGTTTTGGAAAGGTAAGGAAATTATGCCACTTCATAGCCGAGTATCTAACTGAAAGGAAAGACAAACTGGGAACCAGACTTATACAGAGTAATGGAAGACAAGTGACTGAGGTGTAGGCTTGGATCTGAACTGTAGAGCTTGGCCATTCATAAATTGGTTTGACATCGCTGTGGGAGATTTCTTTACCTTGGATTAGTAGCCTAACTCTTCAGCTGGGGTAGAGGATGTCAGTAGAGCTGCAAGGCATCATCCATGGTCCTTTTACCGAGTAAGACATGAGGTTCTTGCCTGATATGGGCCTGCTGTTTTGGCTGAAGATAGATGCGTCTATAGAGCTTCAGGTTTTCTGCAGTCCTAACCAGAATGAAGTCTTCCCATCATCTCTGTCACTGTTTCGTCCTTGCTGTTTTCATTCCCAGGTAATCTAAAAGCTAATTATATAAAAAAAAAAAGAATTTGCAAGTGTTTGTGAGGCTACATACAAAGAGTTCTGTTTCATTAACTCCCACATCTTCAACACATATTTTCTTATGCATAATTATCTGTATTGCTTCAGGACTACCATTCTTAAAATGCTAGTGTTTTAACTCTCCCTGCCTTTAGCAAGCCATTTATCTGATGAAATTTACCTTTTTCCCTAAGGTGAAGCAGATTTATTCTAATTGGATCGGGAGTTCTGTAGCAGAACTTCCCCTGTTTTCAAGATCATTCTTGAACTCTTAGGGAGGACCATTCCAAGAACAGCATATGCAGAGATGTATATGCCTCTGGGACTTGCAGTGCCTGCCCAGGTGCAGTGTGTGCTGGCATTCCTGCATTAACCTCCCAGCACAATTGGCAGTGGGAGCAATCACAAGTTCAGCTGTATTTTGGCCTCATCTGTTTTCTCGGCTGCACTACAGAGTACAAACTCTCCAGGGACCTTGCAAACATCCCAGATGCAGAGTCAGCTGCAAGTACGAGCAAAGAGAAATGAGAAGGGCTTTGCAGCCACTTACCCAACACCATGTTGTGGTGCAGAACCGCACGTGTTGCACAGAGGGATGCTGTGGGAGCTGCTTCAACACTTTAGTGTCTGGGAACGCAGCCTTGGGGCACACACCCAGCACAAGCATGAACTTGTTCCCCCTCATCCTGCTGCCATCTCACTGCAGCAGGCGTGTGTTGTTGCATTTCCCCTTGTAGTCAGCCCTTAATGTTTATTGCATGCCAAATGAGTTTCAGCAGGTAGTAATATTTAATATGCATGAGTTCTGTTGGCCTTACTTAGCTGCGTTCCCAAAATCCCGTTTGTGCTGCTGACAGAATTAGTGACTTTGAATGTCTTTTCTGATCCAGGCCCTGGCTTCATATTAAGCTGCAGTTAGTCCTGGCAAGTAAAAGGGATAGTAAATTGGCAGGTTAGTTTTCCAAGACTTCCTTCAAGCTGCATTTTCAAAAGACATCAACGTAAATGTGTCAGTAAGTAGTCGTTGCTTATGATACTCATGTAATGTCCATTATGGGGAAAGTTTGAAGCAAGTCCTAATCCAGTCCCAGACACATGTACACCTTCAGCATCAGACTGATGAACTACTATCTTAGTAGTGGCTGGAAGAAGAGGGCAATAGTCTGTTTGAAGTGCAAGGAGACAGGAAAGTTCACTAGAAATTAAGAGATACAAGAGTTAATTCCAGAATTTTGAACCCAGTTCTAGTGAGTAATGCCAGCCATTTGTGTCACAATACCCCAATTTGAACTTTTAATCACAATTAAGAGTACACAAATTAGGCATGACATTGTATGCTTATTGCTTATGGGCTCTGTCGCTGATTGATAGTGTATCTTTGTATTAGTAGTATTAGTGCTGAAGTAATACTCATATTTAATACAATTCACTGTGTTGACTTTGACTAACTACCTTCAGATACCACCAGCCTCCAGTGTAATCAATAATCATGATACTGAATCATTTCTATGCCAACAGCTATGTTTATACTGGAAACTTCAGTACAAAAACCTCAGAGTCCTGTGGTAGCTGCTGCTGAATATGATAGCAATGATTGTCATACTTTTAAACAATATTTGTTGAATCATGTCAAGCCAGCTCCTTGGCTGGTGTAAGCCCAGCAATGCACCGGCTAGAGATTAGCCAGCTACTTGTATTAATTGTTCAGAATCCTCTGCAAGGTATTTCAGTTCATTTTGTGTGTTCCTTCTCTACTCCTGTCATGTTCTCCCTCTTGGGGACAATGTAAGTATTTCAAACTAACTTTATAAATGTTTCCCAACTATGACTCCAGCTAGCCACCAGCTTCCATTTAAATACTTGTGCATGACCTGTGTCTGGCATGTGTACCATGGCCCAGGTTGTGCTCACTAGCCTTTACACTGGTGGTGTTTCCAACTCTAAATGATGTGTGTGTCGGATGGAGCAGAGCCATCACCTTTTGTGCCTTGCCCAGTGCTGCAAAGCATTCATATGCATCTACTTTTTGTCCCATCCATCACTACCACCCGAACACCCTCTTGGTCACAGACCTGGGCCATGGAGTACCACAGACCTTGCACAAATGAGCCCTGTCTCAACTTCTGAAGAACGACTCCAGAGCAAAGTGTGTTATCCAGTTTGAGGATGCCTCATTAATTTAAAGAGTACAGCAGGAGAACAGCGGAGAAGGTGAATTAAGGAAGGGAAATCATAGAATCACAGAATGGTTTGGGTTGGAGGAGATCTTAAAGATCATCTAGTTCCAACCACCCTGCCATGGGCAGGGGCACCTGTGTGTGTTACCCCAAATGTAACATCTGATCTGCCTGGGAGGTAGAACTAGTTTCCTAGCAGACAGATTGCTCCGCTGGAGTCCCTCCTTCCTTTCTCTCTCTGCTGGGAATGGTCTCTAATGAGGAATTGTCTCTAACAAGGAAGAGCTCCCACTGAGCTGAGTTGAGATTCAACCATCTGGCTCAAGCCTCTCTTCTCCCTCTGCTGCGGTTGGCACTGGCCACAGAGGAGCAACGTGTTGTGGACAAGTAGGGAGGCATTGGCACACGAGAGTTGCTAAAATACCAATAGAGAAAATTCATGCCAGCAAGCACAAGAGATAAAAAGAAGAAAAGTTCATTGAAGTCAGGCAGAAAAGGAGCAGCAGGAGAGGGAAGAGGGGTGTGTAGAAAGGACAGCAGAAACACCCGCATTGGAGGACTGAGAAGTGCAGCTGTGGATACCGGATACCAAATACCAGCACAGTGCAGGAAGTAGAGGCACAGGGTCTGCTGGCTGGGCCTGGGGAGTGGGCACCATCCTCCTGGCTACCAAAAAGCCTTTAGTCAGGACACCAGTGCCTGTGTGCCCAGGCACTATCCTCCCCTATGCTGCGCTGGGGGCAGAGGTGACACTTGTGCGTGTCACCGCAGGTTTGATGAGATTCTTCGTTTGCATGTTGGATCTTTTCTTTCCTTGAGTGCAGGCAGCAGTGCGTTTGTGGGTGCATGTGCTTGGCCAGTGCAACAAGCAGGTAGACGTGCATCGCTGAGAAATCCCTTACTCCTGCAGGTTCCAAACAAAAGCTTCAAATGTAATTAAAAATTTGCAGGGAGAGAGTCCGATCTGCGGGGGGAGATAGCAGCTTCGCGCTCTGCTTTATCTCTGAATGGACCCGTTCCTGCTGCTGGAAGTGCAGCAGGAGAGAGCCCCATGCTGCCTCAGTTTGAAGATAATAACTTTAATTTTAGCTCTGAATTCATGGTGGTTTTTTTTTCAAAGGCAGTCTGACCTTTGGCTGTTAAAGTCACTGAATTGCTCCATCTGACGTGATGAGGGATAGCTCAACAGGTGAGAGCTGAAGCAGTTTGTATGCAGGCAAGAAATGCGGATATTGAGAGCATTACAGGTCGTGAAGTACAAATTGTACATCCTGTATGGAAAACAAAGCCAGACTTCTTCAGTCTTTAAAGAAAAAGTGCTGCTTAACTTCCTTTAAAAAAGTAGTGTTTTTCTCCTGGCTCATTTCACGTGGGGGTTTGTTCTCTTTGCTTGATTAAATGTTAATCCAGCCCACTCTAAGAGTGTGCAGTTTCTTTTGTTAAGCGCTGGACTTCTGAACACCGTAGATGAAGGAGAGAGTGGCATCAATCACAGGCACAGCGAGAGCGGAAGACGGAAACCAGTGCTAATGCAATTAGCACATTTATTTGTCACGCATCAGAGGAGCTGGAGCCCTCCTTGGCACCGGAGCTCCGACTCCCGGCAGCAGCCCAATGGACCAGGTTGCTGCTGGAAGGGACCAGAGGCCTTGATCCCTCTGGAGTCAGGAGCTGGTGTGTCCTCTGTGCCTCAGCCCCACTCATCCAGCCAGCCCTTTCAGCAAGCTAACATCCTCTGAAGTCTTCACCTTTCCTCCCGCCAGCCTTGCAGGTTGTCACCCTGCTGTCTCCGATTGAGGTGGCAGTGCAGAGGCTCAGAAATACTCACAGGTGCTGAAATGACAAGGAATGACAAATGAAATCTGCAGTGTTCACACCCAGTCGATGCCTCTCGGCTGCCCAGCCATAGCCACGGGCCATGCAGCCCTTTCCTCGCTTGTCTGAGTTGTTCTCTGAAGCCGACATCCTCAGCTCCATTCAGTGCACTCCATTTACAGTCGCCATCTGTTCCCTTTAATGAGAGAGCTATCAATTTTTTTCACCTGATTACTGATTGTTCCAGACTATTGTTGATTGCTTTGTTTTATTAATTACTCATTTTGACATGCTGTATCTGTCCCTTTTGTTCCGAAAACAGATGCTCTTGTTTTCGAGCATCATTACTGATGGTTATTGCTAATAAGATAAAGCCGCAGTTCCAGTTTAACTGAGGGGCTTAACACTGTGGCTCTGGTTATTCTAATGTTCCATCACTGGATATTTAAGTCAAGCCTGAGAAATATATTTCATTCTTAGTGGCACAGGGGCTCACATCATTTGAAGGAAAGGGACTTTTCTGTGTTCTTTGATGCATAGAGCAATGGGGTCAGTAGCTGTTGCTGGTCCTAGAGACTGTGATTAAACAATCAACAATACTAATGTCATTGTGAAATCTCTTCACTTACTCATCCCTGTTATTGTGGTTATGAAAGGCTGCAGGTTCCTATAAGAAACTTCTCAAGTCAAACTCCTTTCCTCACTGTATTTGGAACTAAGCAAAATTTGCTTTTCAGATTGTCAGACAAGGTTCACCGCATCTTAAAAACGAAAATGCAGTGGTCTATTAGCAGCAGGGGAGGTAACAGCACTGCACCAGTTGAAAGTGTTTCCACTAACAGTTGCTATTTTAAAATACTATCTCAGTATTGTGTTAAGCCTTGGAAAAACTGTCTGTGTGTGGAGTTGAGATGGGAGCCACGCCATTGCTTTCTGCTGGAATTAGATACTCAGTTCAATTTTGAGGAAGTATTTATGAGGTGAAGTCAATTCTTGCAAAACATGGTCTCTCCTTCTGCAACAAATCCGATTGCTGATACTGTGCTTTCACTGTGCTTATTCCCAGCTCCGGGCTCATGCGGTGGATATGAATGGAAACAAAGTGGAGAATCCTATTGACCTGTACATCTATGTGATTGATATGAATGACAACAGACCAGAGTTTATAAACCAAGTCTATAATGGATCTGTTGATGAAGGCTCTAAACCAGGTACAGTTGAAAAAAAGTCTTAAAGTTTCAACATTAATCTGGTGTGGTGGCTTCACCTCCTCTTGTGATAAAGGGAATGCAGGAGAGGTTTGCTGTTGCTAGCTCTTTGTTGAAGGCTGATGGAGTTGATAACAATCTAGCTAGTGTATCTTTCTGTAGATGCAGAGAAAGTGCAAACTGAGGTTAGAGTGAACCTGGATCCTGGTGGTCCCTTTCTAGATGTGGAATTTGCAAAAGCAGCAGTTTTGTAGAGTAATGCTCTGTGTTGCTGTTCTCATGTGTACAGGGTTGTTAGTTTAACTACAGAGTGCTGACAGCCAACAGTGGCAGTGGCAGTTCCCTGACCTTGTGCCTGAAATGCTGAATATCTACCTCTATGATACTTAATCTGGTCATTTGCAAACTCAGTACCTGGTATCCAGGCAGACTGCAAATAGGTCTCTGTGAAGGTGTGAAGATAATCCTTTCTTATTTGGGGCCAGACACAAACCTGTTGAAGCACAGTGTTCCCACTGAAATGGTTGATTCACCCTCCACCCCATGGACTTTCTTATGGAGGGAGAAATGGGGGAAAACGATTTGTGGGTGAAAAATTAGTGAGGGAGTAAGCTATCCGCAGAATACAAGCGATGATTTTTACATGACCGTGTTTATATTCTTGGAAAAATACAGTTATAAGGGTCTTTCATGTTTTCTTTTCAGTTATATTGTTGATTTATTATTTAAGTGCAGTGTAACCCTGCAGTTTCCAATATTGGTAGCAGGGTTGTTTTAGCTTATTGCTGAGCATAACTAATCTGAGTGTATTCATTCTCGGAACATAAATTATACTGTGAAAACTGTCAGCAGTGCAATTGGAAGCCTCCTGAAATCAGAGGCAGATTTTTCCAAGGCAGATTTTATTCTCAGTTGTTTGTTGGCAGAGGGGTTGAACCCCGTGTGACTTTATTTGGTGTCAGCAAACATTTATCATGGCTTCTCCCCTGCCTGAGGTGTCATAGGAAAGTCTCTGGGGGCCACTGGTTTTAATCAGATGATTGGCAGGCATGATTGATTGTCTTTCAGCACTGTGAGGAATGGGCTGCTGTGATGGCATGCAGTGGGAACAGAATGTGATGTTATTTTTGAGGAAATAATAGGTACAGCTCCTTTCCTGATGTGCTTTGGGTGGTGATGTACTGGCTTTGAAGTGCTGAGCCTGCTCCTGCTCAGCAGAGGGGATGTGAGAAGTCCCTGAGCTAATGCTTCTATTGACATCTACCTAGAGGATTTTCTGGCTTTTGTTTGAAAGCCACTTAGGGGCATATCAAGGTTTGAAGACTGATACAACATTTCCATAACAAATCATATTTCTTACATCTTATTCTAGGACAGATCAATATTCAAAGTGTTCCCAAATGTTCTAACTAGCTCTGCTCATTTGTGTGAAAGAAGCAGTAAATTGCATCCTCTTCTTGTCTGAAATCCAGATAAGCCTTTGTGCTATTAAATCAAAATAGGATAACTTTGCCTGCAAAATGCTTCTGCCTCTTCCTTCTATCAGTGATTTCTGGTGTTTCGTATCCCAGGCTGGAGTGCTTGCCTTTAAGGCAGGCAGGTAGAAAGCAATCTGGTTTTATTCAAAAGCAATTACATTTGTCTTTGATGTGTTTGTTGGGTTTTGGTTGCTTTTCTCTCTTTCCTATTTAATCGCTGTTCTTTTAAAGGTTTGTGTTATTATTGAATTGCTGTTCTTAGCTTTTGTAGAACCTCATGGGAATTTGAGTATCTGAGGCCCTCATTCCATGTACTTGGCAATAAACGTGATGCTGTGTCTTTGAGAAAGTGATAGAGAGGTCGCAGAGTTTCTGTGGATGTTTGTGTGTTCCTCCTTTGCCTCAAAGTTCCGTATCCCTGTTCTGTATAGAGACAAGTCTAGACAATGTATTTAGCTAAGCATAGATCTTGCAGAGATTTGGAAACATTTTTATAGTTCAGATGCTTCAGCGGATTATAGTAACGAAGGAGGTGCCACACCAGCCGTTGCAAGAGGAAAAATATGCAGCCAGAATTCATGATTATTTGTGGCACTGGTCGACAAATGAAAGACATTGCATATTCCTGGAGGTAATGGCAAAATGTGTTCAATATTGATTCAACAGTATGTTATGTATGTCTATGCATCTATAAATATGTATATTCATATGTGTGTATATCCATGTATAAAGTACAGATTTGCTTCAAGCCAACTAAAAAATCTTATTATATGTTAGAGGAGTTCAGCATTCATTTTCCACTGTTCGTTGCTACTGAACTATGCCTGAGGACTGAAAATGCTTCCCTGGATATCCTGTACAATTGTTATTTCTCACATCTTCCATATGCCCATTTATAATGGCTGTGATTAAAAATGCGGTATTACTCGATTACCAGAGTATCTGCAAGGTTCTTCATAATTTTGCACACCTCTGATGAGAAAAGCAGCGTGTTAGAGTACCCCGGATAAACACTGACTCTGAGGGTAGCTAATGTGAGCAGCCAGTGATTGGTTCAAGTCAGCAGGAATTTTGCCCAGATTTAAAAAAAGAGAAAAGAAAGCCGGGACATATGGAGCTGAAGCTGTACCCATGGAAATTTTGCAGAGCGAGACCATCAGAAATATGCTGTTGAGCAGAGACTGAGCAGGGCGCAGTGACCTTGAGCTGCAGGGAAAGCCCTGTAAGGCTTTAGCAGGATCAATAGAGCAGATCCCATTCAAAGTGAACTGGAAGGGCTCAGTGTGCTGTGAGAGCACGCCCTGGGGTAGAGGGCAAAGCCAAGCAGCCAAAGTGCAGACAGGGCTGTGTCTTCAAAGATGCGCAGCACCAGGGGCAGCGTGGTCCCCTCATAGCAGCCAGGATGCAGTGAGCTGACAGAGAGCACTGTGCCTCATCTCTGACCCTTGTAGGACAGATGCAAATTGTGCCTGGCCATGGCAGGGGATGCCTGGTGGCCAAGGAAGGTGTGACCTACTGACTCAACACTGAATAAGCCAAAAGGAGGTAGAGTGAACCTAGAAAATGAGAACGCAGGAAGGGTGTATACTCCAACCTGCGGCACAGTGTGATACTGCTGGGCATTTAGCCTCCCACAGAAGAAGCAAGTTTGCTTTAGCCTTAAATACAAATATCCTTCAAAGAGGATTGTCCAAGAGCTGTAAAAATTGGCAGCAAGGTGAAGAGACTCCTTAGAGACAGTTTAATGGGGTTTTAAGTGAAGGGGTTCCCAGACTGCAGAGTACTCAGGCCACCTGGGTTTCCAGAGTGTGCTCTTTGCAGTGTGCAAGTCACCTTGAAGCAGCCCTTGACAGGAATAGAAAAGAAATCATCAAGTATTATTAATTATCATAGGTTGTTGTTGCTGGTTAAGATTATAATAACTTAATTGAAATAGTGTCTGACACTATAGCCTAGTATTCTTGAAATCAGAAGCTCATTCTTCATGGAGTAAAGTTCTCTGTAGTGCAAACACGTGTATCAGAGCCTGGCCTCTGTACATCTTCAAATGTGTGCTGGCTCTTAAACTGAATTTCATTTCTTTCTCCTTTTCTGACACTTTCTGGAAGACATTTTAATGCACTTCTAGCTTATCGAGCCTGAGGTCATGCAGCTGGGCAATTTAAATGCACAAATGCAGACCCTTCCAAAAGTGCGTAACAGGAGTAGTGATGCCGGGTTTTCTTTTCCGAAAGACCATCTTTCTTCTGTTACTCTCCCCCTCCATGAGTTGTTTTGATTTAACACGACACTGTTTGAAAGTGTATCTTAAAAGACCGTGTTTTACTCATATTGAGTAATGTTCTGCCTCTTTGAACTTTGCCTCTGAACACAGCCGAGTTTTAAAAATGCAGCTGCAAGCTCAAGCTGAAATTCCCTTGGTCCCTCTGGCAGCCTTAATCAGCAAAGTTCTCCTGGAGCTGCAGAAGTTGCCTTTCAGGCGCTGATAAAGCGGGATGGGTTGCACGGCTTCGCTGCCCAGCGCTGCCTGCCCTGCGAGGATTCTGCTGCCTTTTCAAAGCCTACGTCTCTGAGCTGCAGTGTGCAAGCTCCACCGCCTTACAGCAGAAAGGAGCTGGGGCTTGGGGTCTGCAACACCAATTACTGCCTGCTGTAAGCCCAGCCCTGCACTTGCACCTCTGAGCTTGCAGCATCCCAGGGGTATCTGTGGGGAATGCTGTTTCAGAAGAAATTCTGCAGGTTTTGCTCAATAAAATAGAATGAAAATGCTTAGATGTAAAAGAAAAAAGGGGAATTTAATCACAAAACAACAACATAATGGAGAGAAGTTGTTTTGTTCACTGTAGAAGCTTAGTTTTGATGTAACCACCACAAAATGTACCTTACGGTAGTGTGGATGTCTCACTTAACTGAAGCATTCAGTTCTGAAAAGGTCAATGTGAAATGCTCTACAGCGACTCGAGTGCTTTGCTCCGAGTTGTATCTATTTTGTTTTAACAGAAGGATTGTCAGAAATTAACACATCTCTCCAAAACAATTTGTTCGTGTCAGACTGGCCTTTTCCATTCCCATTCATCCTTTCCACTTCACTAACTTTCTGAATACATCTTTCAAGTCAAAAGCAGAAGTCCAAGTGGCTTCTTTATACTAGAGTTTCATCCAGCTCTTTCTTTCTCATGTTGCTGTGTAGGATAGTTTCCTTCTGCTACCCACCCTGGGAGCGGTGTAAATGATGCTAAGTATGGACAGTCCTCCAAAACAAAGGAATATTAGTATTTCTTACATGAGAAATGTCATTTAAAATTTCCTAATCTCCTCCTGATTTCATGGAACTCTGATACCGTAATTGTTGATGGCATGCCATGTGAAAAATGGAATAGCTGGGAGCCAAATCTATATGTGGCAAATTGAGTTAAAGAAATCTCATAAAAATAAGCAGTATATAAAAACCCAAGGATTTTAAAAGCCGATTATTCTACTAGTGTCCCAGTTTGTTTATTTTATTTCTGTGCCAGCAGAGATTCCCTCAGAGATTAGCACCATGGACTAATGCACAGATGGGGCCAGAAACTTGAAAGTCATCTGAATATTAAGAATTTAAATCTTTAGCCTCAGTGATTTGAACAGAAAGCCAATTATGAGGCAGAATTAGTTTTCAAATTAAACTGCAATTTAAGGCTTGTGAAATTAATCTTTTAAGGCATATAGTTGCGTTTGTATATATATTCATGTGGAGAATTTGTATTCTGCTGTTCTGACTTGCTCCTCTTCTCCAACTTGACAGTACAATTCAGAAAGAGATGACTGATGTCCTGCAGGTTGTTCTTTCAGTGGAGGAACAGAGCGAGTGTTGCTGGGTGGCAGGGGAGGAAATGAAACCAGTAGCGCCAGAGATCTAAAGAGAAGATGCTTCATCTTTAAAAATTAATAGGGCACTGAGTGAAAACCCTTTTCTTCCAGTAAAAGCCATTCCAAAAACACCATAGTGCTGCTCATAATTAAAACATTAAATAATCTTTTACCAGCTGGAGGCAAATTAATTGGAGCAGTTAGGGAGGACCTAATTCAACAGAGCACCTGAACAGGTTGGCGGACCTCAGCTGACTTGGCTGCTGGCACAGGGCAGCCAGGGTGTTGATAGCACTAGAACCTAGAAATAATCCCAATGCCCTGTGCTTCAGAGAGATTATGTGAAGTTAAAATGGTAAAATCTTCAAGAGCCAGAGTAGTTTTCAACAGGTTCTGCCAGTCGTCCCAGAGCTCTTCACATGTTGAGTGCATTGCTTCTGGGTCCATCACAAGCCCAAATGCACCCATCAGTGTGGTGCCATCTTCTGCAGCTTGGGTAGGTGTTACTCTTATCCTTGCACTTTATCTACTGTTAGAAATGGCTTTGCCCAACCCATGTATTCTCTCACACATTACACACAGACTTTAGATGCATAATATTCTCTTTTAAGTTCTTTTGCTCAGCCAAGAGCAATTTTAAGATAAGGAATTGTTTTTCTGCAGCCACATGTAGTAGTACTTTCCGTTTTGTTTCAAGGTGAGTGGTTATGAAATCGGTGCTCTTAATTTCCTTTTCAGAAGCATCTGGTCCCAAGAGCAAGGAAGTGAATTATAGGGCTGTAGGTGAGGAAAAAAATGCAAATCCCCAGGCTGTCCCTCCAGAAGAAATGGCCGAGTTGGTATAAAGAAAAGAATGTGGAAATGCATTCTGAGGCCATGCTAGAAGGGAGTTACAACAGTCCACTCTCTGCCACCTTTTAACCAGCAGTTACAAATGCCATAGTATGATATATATTACAGTATTTAAATTACTTTACATTACATTATAATATATTTATTATATTACATTGTATTGTTAGAATTCAAGGATTGGATTCAGGCCTTGTGGACGATGCATTAAGTCTAAGGTTTTGCAGATGGGTTTGTACGAATTCACTAGTTCCATACACCTTCAGTTAAGCATGAAACACAGCCCCACTTTTAAGCGCAGTTCTGTGGCGGTTTTCAGGATATCTTTTCCTAAGTTACGCTTTCCCTGTTTTCTGAGTTCAACTCTGAGAATCAAGAGGATTCATCTGCAGGAGCTCAGCTGAGCTGAGGCTCATTGATTTATGCAGTCAAAACTACTTGCTCAGAGGCTGAATGTTTTACTTGTTATTTCTCTGCAACATGCGGGGTCTTGGTAGGCTGCAGACTGCTCTTCAGGATTATCCCCAAATCTGGCTGTGCCCACATGCGCACTGCATTCAGTGCATCCATTCATTTCCTCTCCGGAGGTATTTGTTTCATTTCTAACAATAAGAAGGTATTGTTTCAGTTCTGGGTGACAGCAGACTCTTCAACTTGCTCAGTCATCTCTCCAGACTGCTTACTGTCTTTTTTCTCATTAGAATGGCTCTTGCCTTGTTCGAGGCTGAGAATCTGATGTCTCCACTAATTAGGAAGTGGCATCCTTTATGAATTAGGTTAGCTGCTTGAGAGGTCAAAATTTGCCAATGATCACAAAATAATGGTGGAAGAGAATGACCATAGATCTCTGTTAGGACTGAAGGAATACTCTTCAGAAGAAAAGCGCTGTTTCTATTTAGTTTTCTATCTACAGCATGTGGGGTGCAATTTAAGCGTATGATACAGTTTCCCATAGCCTTCTCTTAGAGAAACTGGTTTGTTATGGTCTAGACGAGTGGTCTGTGCGATGGGTGGGGAGGTGGCTGATAGGACACACGCTGAGGGTGGTGGTGAATAGCTCCTTCTCCAGCTGGGAACCTGACAATAGCGGGGTCTCCCAGGGATCGATACTGAGCTCAGTGCTGTTCAACATCATCTTAAGTGATCTACATGATGGGATCAAGTGTACCCTGACCAAGTTTGCTGCTAATACCATTTTTCATTTGAAACCCTCAACAAGGAGTACATGAAAATGCTTCAGATCACACACTGAGTAAGTCTTATTTTTTTTTAACTTGAGGATACAGATTAGTTTGCTGAGGTGTTTTAGTCTTTAACATTACAGCAGTTCTCCAAACACCATTCTCAAAATCATACTTACTGGCAAGATGAATTCACCCATAAGGAGCTCTGTGCTGTGCCATCCAGGCTGCTACTGGTGCCCCAGGTAAGGCAAGTAAAACCAACTTGAGATGGCATTCCCTATTTTGCATAGGGAAGCTGTGTGCAAGTAGTTATGTGTATAGTTGTACTCTGAAGGCTTGTTTAGGATCCCATCATCCTTCTCGTTGCACCTTAGTTTTGACGCCTTTGCTTTTCTAGTGTTCTGCCTTTCTGTTCCTGAGACTTATTGCAGTGAATGAAACCACTTAATGGGTGAAGTGTGCCTATCATGAGTAGGGGCATGAGATTCCCATCCTCTGTGGGGAGAAAAACTAGTATCAGGAAACACTTCTGAGTGGAAAAAAATATTTTTAGGAAATGTCATGATTTTTACGCTGCTTTTCAGTATTTAATCTTCCTATCAGCAATTACTGTCCTCTCTCTAGCATCAGATGCAGAGTATTCACTAAGTGAGCTTTCCAATTTGGGGTGAAAAAAAATTAGGAGTTAGGGGAGGTTTCCATTAGTACTAAGACATTATTAACTTGGGTTAATGAAGATCTAATGTAATATGGCCATCACCACATGTCTGCACATAATGATTCAATCCTTTTCTATGGGGGAATGATTAAATTAAGTAGCTTGTAGGTCAAAATTAGACTGAGAAGGTTAACCAACCTTTAATGATTCTGCAACCATTTACCAGCCATTAAAAAACATAAACTGTAAGATAAAGCTGAGTAGAGAATTAGTATTATCAGTAAAAACTGGATGAAGTTTTAGCTTTTTCTGTTTCTATCACATGAGTAAACTGAGGATTGTGCATTTTTATAGTGATATGTGGTATAAAGGGCAAAGTGAAAGGTTTCTTTATCTTCTTTATTGTTATTTTGACTCCTGACAAGTGCCCATTAGCTCTTTTTTTAAGCATGCATTAAATCTTACTAATGGATATCAAACCAGCTTAGAAAAATTGTAATTATAACGCAATTGAAACACAGGCTTTGGGAGCAAAACTAAGATACTGTTTGTATGCCTTAAAACCATAAAAGCTCAGTCTTTTCAGAGAAGTGAAGTTGCATAGATGGGAGAGCAGAGCTTGCAACAATGTGATGTGAATTAGCACTCCTCAGCATGCTTGGGGACTGTCTGAGCTGATTCTCAGATTCCAGAGTGATTTGAGGGGGACATTTGTTTACAAATGTGTGCTTATCTGCTTACACATACATAGGACAACTGTCATGTTTTGCCTATTTTTACTCAGCATGTACAGTTCGAGTGAGACATAGCAAACCTAACAAAACCTTCTTGCAGCTTTTTCCAAATAGATGCAATCAATTTTAAAATTGATAAAAAAACCTGAATATAGAGGTAAAAATTATCTCCCTTTGCTTCCATCCCCCAGGTTCTGTAAGGAGTTATTTTGCCTATCCTGTAGAAAGCTTAATTAATCTAAAGGGAATATTTTCCATAAGGAGTGCTTTCAAGCATCTCTCTCATGTGTCTTGTCCTTTCTTAGATTGAAACAAAAGCACCTCATTTGATAAAATAACATCTAGGAGATGGCAGTCTCTGGGAAATCAAAGGGAACACGTGAAGTTGCAAATTCTTGGGGTCTTGCCTTTTACTGATAGATCTCCTTCATCATGCCATACATTAATTTTAACTCAGGTGATATATGAACTTGGTGCATTAGTTAATGAAAGCTAATGCACAGTAATCTTGTCATCACTACCTGTGCATGATAATTCAATCTGTTTCTCGAAGAGCTGTTCAACATGCAACAAATTTGATTTACTATTGACATGATGTACTAGGTTAGGTATTTTATTTAACAGACTGTGTGCCTTATTTAATGAGAAATGGTTTTCTTTCAACAGGTTGTCTACCTGACTTAGTAGGCTGGGTGTGTAGTTTAATACAGTTATATCAAACACTGTCTGGACTGGGTATTCATTATTTGAATACACTGCACAGACTGGGGCAAATTCCTGAGTTTTGGCTCTTGGTGCATTCACTTAATGTTATCAGTGTGCTTGAGAGCAAGCTCTTCAGAGCAGAAAAGTAAAGCTAATGCTTCTCTCATGCACTGATAGCACAGAGCCCCTCCTGCGCCATTTGTGCACTTCTCTTGGGGCTCCATCACCACTGACAAGGTCTGGCCCAAAAATCATTGAATCAAAGAACAGTTTGGGTTGGAAGGGACCTTAAAAATCATCTAGTTCCAACTCCCCTGCTATGGGCAGGGTCAGCTTGGCAAAGTACAGTGTGGGGGTCTTGAATGTGAGGAGTTTGCCTAGTGTTTCTGGTCTGTAGTGACTGTTTCCAGTCTCTGGGTAGGATATAGCGATTTAAAGGTGGTGTGGTTAATACTTTGATTTCCACAAAACACATACACACATTCTGTGGACCAGGTTGGGCAGTTTGTGCTTTTTCATTGAAACCCTAACAATACCATTCTCAATCCTCAAGCGTGTAAGAACTGTTGTCTGCCACTGTATATTTACCTAATTTGTGTAGCAATAGGGGCTGGGTATGGGAATGTGTTTCCTTTATTTTAATATAAAGTATATGAAGATATGTCCCTATGCATACAACACAAAAACATGACATTATTTAGTTTTATAGCAGATAAATAATCACCAAACATCTTAGTATAGTGGGAGACTTTATATGGTGCCCAGAAGATGTTTGAGACTGTAGCAGTATATATCCACATTGCTCTACTGAATACTGTTGTACATAGATATATGTCTATGTCATTCACTGCAATACACAGGTATCTAGAGGATACCTGTTGCCAAAAGACAGACTAAATGTACAGAAAACTGAGTGGAATGTAGATGATGATGTAGGTTACACTGGCATCGCGGAGCAGACATCGGGAGTGGTACCCTTGGCATGGGTAACAGGAGATGCCATCATGCTCTTATCCTTGGGGCAGCATTGCCAGGTGGGAAATGTGTATGCATAGGAACGGGAAGGGATATATCAGCCACCATCCAGACTGCACAGAGGAAGAAACAGTTTGAGCCAATTTACAGCAGACTATGGTCAGACAAGCAGCCTGAGGGAGAGCCGGGGAAGGAAGCGGCTGCTGCAGCTCCATCATGTGCTGCAGAGTGCTGTAGCCACACAGGATCCTTTGCAAAGGCCATTTTATTAAGTTATGAGTTAGTAATTAATGCCAAATTCCTCTCTGTTTTCTCTGTGGTTGGGTTTCATAATCAAAATTAAAGGTATGAGTTAGGGAGCAGATTGCTTCCTGAAGTACAGCTCCCTGGTGCTTAGTTCATGACCTTAGAGACATTTGTCCAGTCCCATCTCCCTTTATGGGGATGTAGGTCAAATGCTATTGAAATAGTTCTCTTTTTCTAGAGCAGATGTGCTCAGTCCAATGCTGTACTGCAGGGAAGCAAAAAGATCAGGGAAAGTGAAGGAGACCGACTATGCACTCCATCTACAAGATAGATGCTGTCAGCTCACCCTATGCCCACCACAGCTGCAGCTGCTTGGGTTCTCCAGCCAAGTTGAGAACCTACTATTTTGCACTTTCCTGTTTTATTTTGGAAGCTACAGTGCAGTCTGAGAGATCCCAGATGAGGAAGGACCAGAACTGTGGGGTGCCCTGATCTGAACCTAGTAGCCCAAATAACTTTCCTTTCTGAGGTGTTTCTTGCAGTAGAAGTGAATCATGAAATGCCACCTCTTTTTTGGAATATGTGCAAAGGCTGCACATGTCCTAAAATAGACTCTGTTTTCCTCTTCCACTTCTGTTTTCATTAGCCTCAGGTTTTGACATTCTGTTCAAAGATACTTTCAGTATAGAATGCATTAAGATAACAGAAATTCCAAATCAAACATCTCAGTCAGCACATATCCTATTTAAATTTCTCCTGTACATTTCCCCTGTATGTATCTGAGGGTTGGCTTCTTTATTTGTATCAGTTGTCTCATGATAACTGCTTTTGCAAAAAAGCAGAAAAAGAATGCTTCAAGAGAAAGGAGAAAATTCATTGCTTCTGCAGCCTTCTTTCAAGTCAGTGTTCTTCCCTCTCCTGAAGCTTATTGATCAGAAAAATGTTCAAGTTGTTGAATAGTTTGTTTTCATTTCACAAACGTGAATCCAGATTATTGCGGAAAGATAGGAATGTATTCATCATTAGAATTTGCTTTACACATTCATTTATTTTTTAATCTATAATTCTTATTGAACTAGGAAAACTCACAGGAGCATGTATCACCACAGAGAACAAAAAGAGCCTGATTGAGCCAGAAGGAAGGAGATCAGCAAAGCACTTTGCACAGTGCAAAATACAAATTCATGAGGCCACTTCTTGCTAATACTGAGAAATGTTGTTTTCCCAAAGTTGGGGAAGATACTGGGGGGATTTTCTGCATACCACATGGCTTAAAAACACTCAGCCTGGGTACAGAATTTGGGCATGTCAGAGCCATTGACATAGGCATTGCCATAGACATTGCTCTATTCTGCCTGTGTAGAACATAGAGTATGTTTTTAAGCTCTCTTGCAAACAGGTGCAAGCTCTCCAGCTCTCTGCTTTCTCTGAACTGGAAGCTTGGTAGCTTTGTGACAAGCTGGGGATCTGGGTTAATTAGATGAGACACGATGCAGTGTTGATGTAGCCACATGTCCTCGAGTTTGCCAGTGGCTCACGTCTAACCAAGTAAGCAGAACAAACTTAGCTCTTTCTGCAAAACAGCATGTGGCTCTGTCTTGAATGAGCTCAGGTTCTTGTTGGGACCACTTTGCATCCCTCCAGCACATCACGCTCCTAAGTTGTTTCATCTGCTCAGAGTTCCCAAATGAGCAGTGTTCAGGCAGTTCCTTCGATCTCCCCATTGATGCTGTTGGGTTTGGTGGTTAGTAAGCGAGGTTTTGTCTGGTTTCACTTGTCTCTCTCTGCCTCCCATTCCTTCTTTCAGGTCTCGTATCATTAGGTTCAGCCAGTGTTGCCTATTGCTTTTTGTAAGGAGTATGTGTCTGCCCGTTTAGTCATTCTCTCCTATCAGTATAGCAAGCGTAAAGCTGGGCCCTATGAGCTCTGGGGGTTCACAGGACCATGCAGCTGCAGGAGTCCATCCAATCAAGTAACATCTTTTACCATCATAATGATAATTTCGCACTCTAACACAACACCCTGCTGCCAAACTCCAGTAATAATGAGCCTGTCAGTGCATCAGTGCACTCCCAACAGTATCTAGAAAGTAGGGATTTTTTTTTGCAAGCAAATGGAGACACTGGTGATTAGCAAGAAACAAACCAATGATTCAATACATCGCTGGTCACATACACCAAATCATTGATTTTCTGTCCTGCTGGGCAGCAGCTGTTCCATTTGTTCTGCAGAAATACTTTTTTTCTCCTCCAGAAAGAGCCAGAAGGGTGGATGTTTCCCCAAAAACTGGAGGCAGCAGGCAGCTGCTTCCTGTGCTGGGCATGGGCATGTTGATGGGGTCCTTCTGAAGTTGCTAAGGAATCTGATGGGTATTAAACTCTATGTCTGCATGCATGTGAATGCAGTGATTGGATGGAAAGAAATCTCCTGTGAGAAATTATGAAATTGCAGGACAAAAAATGCTGCCCTAAAACTTACAATCACTGAAAGAATTAGAAGTTAATCATAGATAACCTGATATGACTTCTCACTGTATACCAGTTGTGTGTAATCAGTATCCCTACAGATCATCTAGTCTCAGCAGTGTTGCTGTTTTCATAATCCTCGCCTTGCCTACCTGGCTGTATTGAAATGGGATGTCTGCTCCATAATATTTCTGAGTAAAATGCATGACCCTGAGTCAATGGACCGCAATCTGCTCTGCAGTGAGATAGTCCTGATGTTTCATCTTCTCTTGTTCCAAGGTACCTATGTGATGACAGTGACGGCAAATGATGCAGATGACAGCACTACAGCAAACGGGATGGTGAGGTACCGCATCGTGACGCAGACCCCGCAGAGCCCATCGCAAAATATGTTTACGATTAACAGCGAGACAGGAGACATTG
Source organism: Psittacus erithacus (assembly GCA_009867235.2). Lineage (NCBI taxonomy): Eukaryota > Metazoa > Chordata > Aves > Psittaciformes > Psittacidae > Psittacus > Psittacus erithacus. Next base: position 77,880 of record WYDI02027194.1, on the reverse strand, counting down.
TCACTGTGGCTGCTGGGCTTGACAGAGAGGTGAGTTTAAAAGCCGTCCTACGGGGTTTCCCATTGTTGAGGGTTACCGACTCGCAAAGCCCAAATCCTGTTTTGAATACTAAGCCTCTAAAAGTTTGAGTTGTGACGCGGAGATCGCAGTTTTTGCTTCTGCAGCAGCTGTGGGGCATCCTGGCTTTGATGTGGTATTTTTGTGTGAATCCATATCCAGTCAATGAAACCCTGGGAGAATCTTCAAACTCCTGAAGCTGATATTTTTCTTAGGTAAATTTGTACAACTCAAAGATGTAGGAAATATTCCAGAAGGAGCAGGGGGATGAGTAAATTGGCATTTGTTCTTCTATTGTGAGACAAAGTGCCAGACATCGATAGCCCTTTCTAGACCTGTCTTTGTTCTTTGCATATTACCTTTGGAAGGAATTACACAGCCTATACTCAACACATTTTGCATGTGTCATGATCTTTGTGTCATTTCCAGACTAGGAAAATGTCTTCCAGTGATTTTGGTTTTGCATGAAGCTCTGCCTTTAATGCCTCTTCTTCCCGGTGTTTTAGAATGTACAGCTTTTCCAAATGCAGGAGAAATTTCATTTTTACTGATGAAAACATGCTCTGTCAGTGTAAGCTACATAGGATGATTCTCGGAGCTCTGCCTTCTCTAGTTGTGAGTGTAGCTCAGGGACAAAGCAGTTATACCTCACACGTTAAATAAAAATCGATGTAGCATCAGTGGTGGGTTGGAGTGTCTGGGGAAGAAGGGGACGGAGGTCAATGGGTGTGAAGGGAAAGAATCCCAGAACTGAAATTCTTCTCCACTGGCCTGTGTGGTTCATGAAGTGTTGCCTGTCCAATGCAATTAGTAGATCTTGATCAACTAAATGATGGGAAGGGCCATTTGTTCATTAAGCAAACAGCCACAGACAGTATGTCTATGCAGCAGGTGCAAAAGTGGCGACTTACATAGTCTTAGGTTTAGATATTTTAAGTTCAGGCAGTCCCCAGAGGTAAGAAGTCCAGTGAAATCCATTCTGAGAGAGCCCAATGTGCTGCATTCCTGAGAGGAGGCACCAGAAACTGGTTTCGTTCTCCTTTCTCTCCCTTCCTCCCCCATGACTGATGGCAGGGACAGTGTGAGCAGGATGCCCAACATGCGGGCTGGTGCATGGGTTTCCTGCCTGGAACACCCAACTCAGAGGGGTGAAAACCTCCAGCACCTCAGAGGGGTTTTTTTTTGGCTTCAGAGCTGCACAGCAGCTTTGGGATGAATCCCAAATGCGGCTGCGGAGCCACTGCTGAGAGGGGATAAAAGCTCTGGCAGCAGCTCCGCAGCAAGCAGAGTGCCCCTGGGCAACCAGCGGGACCAGCACGGGATGGTGGCTGCTGGCTGGGAGTGATGTAGATCTGGGTCTTGCCCAAGGCACAGTTTCAGGGCGAGCCAACCCAGGGTATATACTGTGTGAAACAGCTTTCCAAGGAAAAGGTTGGGTAAGCGAAGAGCATTCCAGATGTGAAGACAAGAAGCAGAGCTGGGGGAGCAGGAGGAGCGCCAGAGCCTGTTCCTTCCCACCTGATGTGTCAGGGTTTGCAAGCACAACCTGGGGCAGATTTGACCTTTCTCTGCTCTTTTTATGTAGAGAACCAAAAAGTCAGCTGAATCTTAAGCAGGTGGATTATCCTAGGCAGGGCTGAAGCCTGCAGCATGCTTGTAGTCAAAGAGGAGAAATTGCTGTAGAGATTACTGGCAGCCCTCAGGGGGATGGACAGTGGCAGGGTAGTCAGAGGAGAGATCTGTATTCTGGCAAGAAAATGCTGATTTTATGAAAATTACAGAAGTATTATTGCTCCCTTGTCATCAGTGAGGGCCAGCATTTTGAGGTAGGGCTTTATGAGTAGAGAAAGGTTGTTGGTTTGTATTTATTTCAGAGACATAGATCGAGATAGCTTAGTGGGAGAGAGGTTTCAATCTTAGTAAATCAGCTGAAAAAAAGAGGAAGGGATAATTAGGAAGGGATAAGCAGAACAGCATCTTTTTCCAGTTTCATCTTACTGCATCTGAAGTGTTCTAAAAACTTGTAGGGGAGCCATATGCTTCATGTTAGTTCCCCTATTGCACTGGGTCTGGGAAATCAAGGCAAGCTGGCACATTGTATATGGAAGTAGAGTGTTGAGTGTCCCAAGCTGGTGCCAGGTTGGGCAAGGGACACTTGGATGAAGGCAGAACAACCAGCTCTGGGCACAGTCCTGGGGCTGCCCTGAAGCTACGAGACATGCTTATTCCCAGCACTCTGTGCTGCCTTGCAGGATTACATCTGGAATTGGCAAAAGTTTCTGGTTTAGGAACATAAAATTGTGTTAGGTCTAAATTGAAAAATGTGTTTAAGCACTCCCGCAACTGTAGCACAGATTGGGAGTTTTTGTTTTTGTTTGTTTTTCCTGGAATCTGGAGAATGCTATTAGAGGAGTAAATTTGGGTTTGCTGCTGACATTTTCTTGTTGTTAGGAAAAGGAGCTGAAGAGCAGTACTTGGAATGCAGATTTGTGTAAATTAAAATGTTAACAAATCTGACCTATTCAGCTGAAACTACTACAACCGAGATGAATTCCCTGGATATCAGTTATTTCTCCAAATGCTTATTGACACATTTATCAGTGCCTATGACACTATTATGTTAAGCTGTGTTGAAACAGAACCAGGTTTTCAGTCTCTGTTGGACCCTTCTGCCTTGCCTCCTGCAATGCAAAGGTGCCTCAAAGCAGGCATGAAAATAACTGTCAAAGCTGTTCCGTATCTGAGAGACAGGTCCGTGTTCCGGATCCAGCATTTGTCTTTCAGAGGGGAGAAAAGTCACTTCAGAACTGGTATTTCTAGCTCAGCCTTCCTGTTGCATGCCTGATAATCTCAGCATCTCCACTTGAATATTCATAGAACCATAGAACAGTTAGTGTTGGAAAGGGTTTTAAGGTCATCCAGTTCCAACCCCCTGCCATGGGCTGGGACACCTCACACTAGACCATGTTGCCCAAGGCACTGTTACTGGTTCTTACGTTACTTTCAATTCATGAAAAGTCCAAGAAACTGGATAATATTCCAGTATTACCCAATACTGGATAATGTTCCAGCTTGCTTTGTGTCATAAGAAGTGTTTTGGTTAACCTGCAGGGAACCTATTTTAAGACAAATTCATGTAGTTTGCTGCTGTTTCTAAACCCTCATTTCCACATACCAAGGAGGAAATGAAAAACTCAGCTTCTCAAATTGTGCTGGTCCTCTAAATGTCTCTGACGCTGCAAATAACAAAATCAAAAGCCAAGGTATTATAATAGTGATGGCTTTAAAGTGATCATGTCTGGTTCCCATTAATCTGGATGTAAATATGGTTACAATACGTGGTATCCATTCACTCATTATGACTGTGCTTAATTGAATGAATCCCCAAGGAAGATAGAGATAATTGGACTGCACTTCATGGAAATTATTAAAGGAGGACAGTTTAGCAACAGCCTGATGTAAGCTCCTGGATGCCTAAGGGTGAGAAATGCCAAAGGCGGAACAAAGGAACATCTATCCCTTGAACTAATAGGAAAAATGATAGGGATTTAGAGTACGCCAGAGGTTCAAAGGTGCATTCAGACAGCCAGGCTTAGCTGAAAAGGTTAAAAGCAGATACTTGCTGTAATACAGGGAAATGTAGGAAATCTGTAGCTGATTTAATGAAGCTAGGAGGGAAAGATCAAATAGTGCTAAGAGTGGAAAGTGTGTGGATTAGTCAGTAAGGCTGTGAACACATGAGATGAACAAGTTGTAACAAAGTTCAGGGGATAAGAGAGGACAATACTAGCTTATTGAATTTGTGGCAGGCTCCTGCAGAAATGGGTGGTACTACTCCAAGATGCTGCCTAACTCACAGCTTAATTTAGCAGTGCATCTGATTCCACGTCATAGCTTGCTTTCTTTTGGTGGGAAGAAGACAGTAAGAGGTAGCAAAGGGTCAGCTGGCCCTGGCTGGGGCTCAGAAGCAGGCAGAACATTCATATTTCTGTTTTCCACTCTGATAAGTAACGTTTCTCCTTACATCCATGCAAAAGGGACCAGATCTGCTCTGTCTGTTAGCTCATTTCATCCGCTGCTGCTTACACTGGCGTCCCAGGCAGGGTTCGAGCCCAGACTGTCAGTCTGACAGTAAGCTTCTGGGACAGAAATTCAACCCCATCAGCTCTTTTGATTTCTCTGGTGGCAGAATATCTGTCTCAATAGTACAGTAAACCTGCACTGGGGCTATAGTATAGACAATATCAGCCTCTGAAGAGCTTCCCCTAAATATTTTATGAACATGGACTTTGAGCAAGCAGGAGGAAGAAAAAGGCAATAAGAGAAAGAGAGCTGGTTGATCCCACACTCTGCTGCCAGGCCAATAAATGTCGAGGCAGCTCAAATGTCATGCAAGCTTATTTGAGGTAATAAGTGGTGCTTGTAGTGTAATGTTGCTAACTTTTTGAAATCTCGTTGAGAAAGAAGTCCCTTCCCAGCACATTCATCTCATGTTGAAGGAATGAAGAAAGTCAGGAGCTCTGAGTTCCTTCTTCCGAATTTCTCTATGTTTATATTTCTTTTAAAGGTGATTGGCTCTCAGCTGCTGCAAATGCTTTTAAAAATACATGAAATCCGATTTTATGATTACTGCACTTGGCTTTCCAAAAACGTGATGTTGCTAGTCTTCCTCAAGTGAGTGAAAGATAAAAGGGAGAGCCTGCCAACAACTGAGTTAGTGGCTTATTTTATTTATGAATGAAATGGCAGGATTTTTGTGGGGAAGAGAAAAAGTTTTTCTTATTAGCAGAGACAGCTGATTTCTTTTCCAGCACTGGTTTTGGTGCAACTCGAGTTTTCTTATAGAGCAGGCTTTTGAAATGTTACAGTAAAAAAACCCAAAAACAAACGGTATTCTGCTCCTCCAAAAACTGAGCGAGGATTGGGTTTTACCATCTGTAGTAACTATGTTGAGTGCATTTATCTCCAGGTCATTGCAGCAGCTCTTCAAAGCCTTGTTCCTTCATTTCAAATGTTGGCTGGGAGTAAACAAGGTGTTGCACTGGTGGTAGGAATTAGTTTAGCCAGTAAGAGTGCTATAATTTAGCCTTTGTGAAACAGTTCTATGGACAGCAATCCATCAGTTTGAGATCACCCAAATACAGCGGGTGTAATCTGGGCTTGTCTCTTCTATCCAGCTGATACTCTAAGAATACATACTCTACTAAGTGTAGCCAACAGGTAACACAGGCTGAGCCTTGCTTATATACTTGCTTGTATACTTATAATACCTTACTTTTCATACCTTTCTTTTGTACTCTATACATACTCTACTAAATGTAGCCAACAGGTAGTGCAGGCTGAGGTTTGCTTTCTGTACCAGGAAACTTTCCTCTGACAGAGGAGTCCAGCAGCTTTCAATCCTTTTTCCAGCCCTGGAATATAACAAAAGGAATGTATTGTGTTCTAAATTATCGTTGCCTGTGTTAATTATTTCCCTTCACTGCATAGCAGTGTGTTGTTCTGCAAACCTGTGCCACCTCCTCTGAGCAGGGCTGGAGGAACTTCTGCTGCAGCATGAGGCTGAAGAATCTTGACACGATGTGAGTGATAGATGAGTGAATCTGTGCAGATTATCAGTCCTGTATGCGTACAGACAAAACACAAAAAACGAGAGAAAGTGACATCTAAATGGCTTAACTGCATCCTAAGAGTTTCCCATTTTCCTCACTCAAATTAGCCATCTCCAAAGAGCAGTGAGAACTAATGCAAAAATTGGTAAGAGGATGTCACCTTCTGACAGGCACAATCTAATGTGCACCGTGTTTGTTAATTATATCTATTACAGGAGTTCTTCAAAGTGAGAGGAATTCTGGTTTTCATGTTTCTCCATTATTTTTTCCAGAGAAGAACTAAACCAAGGTAGTTAGATTCTGCTGAGACACAAGCATCTTGCTTTAAAGATGAAGCTCCCACATCACTGCATTAAAACATGCGGAAAAAATGCGTCCACAGCTGAACTCACAGGAGGAGAATGAGAGTGAGAGATTAGTGATTATTTTGCCAGTGAGGCACATCCATTTCTGTGAATTTGGACCACAAGCTACTGTATTTAGGCTCCAAACTCACAGGCTCTCAAAGCGTTTTCCAATGACTGAGATGAAAGACTGTAACAGAGTTCTAAGGATAAGTGGCTTTTCCACTTTTCACCGCATTCAAATAATGGTTGTAAGTCTTTGTGGAGCGTGTCTTCAAGCCAGGCATAAGCTACCAGAGTCTTAACAGGAATGTGCAGGTAAAATACTATAGAATTCTCTGAATGTCAGGTCAGGCTCTGATCTACTTGTCCCTTCTAGCCTTGGCCTTAACGTATTGGACAGTTTCCCTTTGCTATTGAGAAGCAGCTTGCCCCAGTGCTGTCACACAGCAGGCTCTGCCCTCGTTGGCTGCCATGTGCCATCCCAGAGATTTGTGGAGCGCAGAGTCACTCTAGGGGATTAAAGCCACTCTATAAATGTCATTTATCACTGAATACTGTGTTATTCCTGATACCTTATAATTCTTCAGGTCCATGTAACAAAAATATAAATACTGAAGCTTCATATATTAATATGCCTGAAATCGTTACTTAAAGATAAAACTACTTAAATTATTCATTTATAAAATTATCCCATTTCCACAGCAGCATATCCTGTCAAAGGAAGAACTGATTAGCCATAAACTGAATTTAGCCAGTAGATTTATGGTTGATTCTCGTTTACATTTCCACATTGTATGTAGGACTGATTTGAGCTCGCTCCATCATTCCAGCATGCATTTCATTTTCTTATTACAGACAAGAATGACCTTTTTCAGCAAATTATGGTGAGGAGCCCTGCCACTCATCAGTGAAGAAGGTTCATTTTATTAACCTCATTTAGTGCCTGTGGAAATGTATCGTACACACAATGGAGGGCCACTTGTAGTTCTTTGAGATACCAGAAGCTAGTAGATGAGGAGGGCTTGAATGTGCTCTGAGTGCTCTTGGTCCAGCATTGCTTAATGGATTCCTCAGTAACCCTCGTTGCAGGATGGGAAAGATGTGAATGAAGTCTCATCATAGAAATGCTGTTGTTTGTTTTAATTAAGAGGGGGATTATGTCTGTTTCTGAAGCCTTGTTACAGTACCTGAAAAGAATATGTCTTCCTGTTTGTGTTTCTCAAATAGCAGTGACTGTTTGTCTTTCTGCTGGGTGTTTCCAGAATCCTCTGTGCCTTCCAGTCTTCAGCATGATTGCTGCAACTTTCTAAATATGATGCTGCCAATCAGATGTTGGAGCCTGTGTGTATGGAAAGGGTTTGTTGGGGCTTTTCTTTCATTATTTTCCATCAATAAAAACCTGCTATCTAGGTAGACCAGTGAAATCGATAGAGAAAGGGCTCCGAGGCATGGGCCTTGAAAGATGATAGCTTTAGTGTGTGCTTCAGTAAAACAAAAAAGATGATTTGGGGATGATAGGAGAAACTTCTAAAGAATCATAGAGTGGTTTAGATTGAGTGGGAGCTTAAAGCTCACCCCGTTCCAACCCTCTCCCATGGACAGGGACACCATCCACTAGACCAGGTTGTTCAAAACCCCATCCAAACTGGCCTTGAAAAGAACAAAAGAGCTCTCCAAAATAAAAGTCTGGTAAATTGCTTGGAATATGTGGAAGTCCAGTGAGTAAATAGGAAAATAACCATAGTATTTACCATCAAAAATAATTCATCAGTGAGTTGATCAGGACACAAATATAATGGGCTGGAGACCAACTGGTTATACAAATTGTGGTGATCTGTTGGCACCATTTGAATGTGAGTTTGTGTAAGCTCAGCCTCACTGAGATTTCATCCACACATATTCACTCATTATCCTCCCTGTGCTTAGACACTAATGTCCCTGTCGTCACTGTGGGGTTTAGAAAGTTAATAACATTGACAAGCAAAGATAAACACTAATGAAGGACATAAGCACAGCAAACACTTATTTAATCATACCGCCTGGACAGGCAGAGCACGCTGTATGGTTGCCCGTATTGTTAATCCTTGACCAATAGATGTGTGGCATTTAATCCTTGACACCTCCGCTTTTGGCAAAGGAGCAATTTGCATGCCTTGGAAAAACATTGCAGAGCAGACCCAGTTTGGTTAAGCAAGCTGCTCAGTCTGATAGCTTCTATGAAACCTTGTCAGGCTCTTCCATTTACTTCAGTCTATGCAACACAAACTCTTTGGAATTCAGGAATTCATGGTCAACCTGTCACTAAGATAAGTGGTTCTACCCATATTTTTAATGCTAATTTTGGACTTGTCTTCAGTAATTCTTTGCCTTGTTGCTGGCATTGCCAAAGTGCCTTGATCGTGACCAGGACATGCTGTGTCTTCTTCACCGCTCTTGCCCTTTGAAGGAGGAGAATGTCATAGTTGTTTGTGAAGAATGAGGAACAACTCATGATTTTGTGGCCATGTTGATCCTCTTGAGAAGTTGGTTTCACTTTTGGAGGCCGTTTGCTGAAGAGGCTTCATCTGTCCTGGTGAGGATGATAATCCCTGTGCTCCAGTGAAATGTAGCTGTTAGAGGAGCTGATGGGGAGCGCACTACGGCACCAGAGCACTTCTCTCCAATAAATATCTGACAAGGCGATCTGCCACAGACAGCTTGCATTTGTCTTGGCACCGCTCCTGTCCTGTCATTACCCATCAAATTATGTCTTTAATAACGAGGATCAACCAGAGTGCTGCTTTTATCATTCTTGTTGCTCTATGAAGTTTTTCAGCTTGAGTCCCTGTGTGTGTCCTTTCTGAAAATGCAGACAGAGGATGCTCTAACCATAGAACAGAGCAAACCAGTGCTTAGAAGTAAATCTGCAACCAGCTTACATCTCCCATGGAGCTGATTCCACCAAGAATGAGTCCTACCCTTTGGCTGACAAGAAGAGTTTCCTCCTATTCAGAGAGTGCATATGATGCTATTTACTGCCCTGCCAGAGTAGCTCCCAATTTGTTTTTTTAAATCTTTTTCCATCTGGCTTAGACTCTCTTTGATTTTGAGATTGTACTGATTCAGATGTTAATCTGTAATGACTTCTTACTCATATTTGGGCATGCTATTGAAGAGATGGTACAAATTGAAAAGCTGCATGGTTTGGGGTTGACCTGCTCAACCTCAAACTAGATATAACTAACCTTTGAGTTTAATTGGATCCAGTTATAGAGTCTGAGAGAGAATAGGACTGATACCCAACCTAATCAGTCCTCTTTTTTTCAAATCTAGAAATCTTCAGAGCCGCTCCTATAAGAAAATCCCACCTGCACTGATAGTCTATAGACCCTTTACTTTCTTCACAGACATTTTAGTATATTCCGAGAGTTCTGGTACAGTCTGGTTGCATTTGTTTCAAGTTGCTCCTGAAATCCCACCTCTGACTACAGTAGGTTGGTTTATACATTATTCAATAGTAAAATCCCAGCTGAATAGGGTGGAGGAAAAAAAAGTTAAGTATCGGAGTGGAAAGCTCACCAGGGCCTTAGCATAATCTCTCTGGTTCAGACCTGCATTTCTTTTTCCATTTGTGCTTGTCTTACAGTGGAGGAGAGTGTATCATTCCAATTTCAAATAGAAGACTACCTGCTCAGCTCAGGCAGATTTAAAGTTTTATTTCCGGTACATCACATACTTTCCAGCAGCACCTTCCCCTCTCTAAAGGGATTATTGCCTAAATCTGCCCCAGGTCAAGTGAAATGATCAAGCAGAAGCTGCCTCCACTAATTAACTTATCCGCAGACCATTGTCTGTTATTAGCATTTTGAAGGGAGGCTTTGTTAACTCTTTCTTCCTACACTACTACTATCTTTTTAATAACACAACTAATTTCTATAAGCATCTTGGGCTACATTTCTTTCTAAAATCTTATCATCAACACATCTGTCAGAGCATGAATTAGTTTACAGATGTTTCAGTCTGCAGCAGTGACTTCTCTTAACAGAGCATAAGAAAAAGACAGCTTAAATGCAAAGGAATGCCGCTGTCAGAAGACCAGGAATAGAGGCTTGTATTCGAAAAGTATTCTTAAAATAGAAAATTATCAGTATAAACAATGGAGTGGCTATTTTGTTCTTTGTCAAATACAGTTAAAATGGAGGTACATCTGGTTTCTTTATAGTACATCTCATTTGAGCACTTGAACAGTGCCAGAATCATGGAGTATATAGATGGTGGGGATGTAACACTTCCAAAAAGGCAGGAACTTGTGCACAGGGACAAAAATGTGTGAGTTTGCTATTCAGCTCCACAAATGCTGTCTTATTCCTTGAGTTCTGTACTAATTAGTATCCAAAAAGATGGCAGAAGGTGCTCTCTGAAGGGGCAAGCTCTTCTTGTTACACACTTCCAAGCATCACTAGACTGGCTATCAGAGCATCAGGTGCTGAGGTCTGGGATAGTCTCCATTCGCTACAGATCGAGAGAGGGTCTCTTGGATAAGGCCAGCATGGTGTCATGTGCTGGAAGGAAGGAGCTGTGTGTTCTTTTTCCCAGCATTGCACATTAAAGAACCTAGGAGCTTGTAGTAGCAGAACAGTGAGGCAGTTTGTTCTTTTGTCATGGTAACCTCACTGGGTTTTCTCCCAGTTTTTAGGCTAAATATTTTCCTTTCATTGCTGTTCTGTTATTCCATTTTTTAAAAAAAAATGTGGAGATTTAGTGGAAGAAATCCTCATTAAGTAGGGTATGTGTCAGTACAATCATGTTTTATTCAAGCTATTCATTTTTTGCACTTACAGAGCTTTCTGTTCTAAATGCCTTTCCAGAAAAGTAAATGCAGCTTTTGGTTAAAGTAAACAGGTCACCTGCTGAGTGACCTCAAATCTGATGGCTAAAATTTAGAAGGGGAGCTAACTGAATAAAAATGCAGTGACTCATATTATCCAGGCATTCAATGAGTTGGCCCTTCCAGTCTTAATTTATACAGATCTCTGAAAAACAGGTTGCAGTTTTGCTTCATACCAACATGGAATTTATCTCAGTTTATGAGGAAAGATCTTGTTTAAATGCTTAAAAGTTAGGGCAGATGCTCGAAGGCGGTTCCTGTTGCCTGAGGATAGGAAACAGGGTTTGTAAGTCAACAGTGAGTGACTCTTGTAGAGTTGGTAAAGCTTTTCTGGTAAGTAGCTGCTTTTCTAAAGGGAATTGGTACCACCCAAGCAAGAATATACCAAATAAAACGCCTGCTTCGGAAGTGTTGTTTTCACCTTCTGAAGGTGAATTTCAGAGAGAGAAGGGGAGCAGCATCCTTCTCTCTGCAAATCCCTTTGCTTTGCTTGAAGCAGAGTGGAGCTGGTCCAGCTGTAGAGATCTGCAGTGTTTGAAATACCACACAATATATTGTATGTGTTTTGCTCGCAGGGGAACTCGTACTGAGGTGAACTGAAGTAGTAGATGAGAGGATACTCCAAGCATTATTCATTCTGGAAGTGGTTTGTTTTGGAGATGTGTATGTTTCTGCAATTATTTTAGCCATTAAACTTCGGCTCTGAAAATGCTTTCATCTTGGCTGATTTGTGGCCATGGCAATGCAGCGGAGTGTGATGGGAAATGTGTTATTAGATTTGTGAATTATGTGCATTTTTCCCCCTTTAATGTTTGATACTGGAAGACATGATGTTTGACAGAAAACATAATGAACAGTATTTGTTTGTAAATCAGCAGCTAGATGTGGTTTGAATGAATGCATATTTGAGCATAAAGAGAAAATCTGGAGAGGTTACCAGTATTCCTCACTACTGGAAAATCTCTCCTACACATGGGAAGGGAGGCAGCTTCCAGTGACTTATTCTGGAGATGCATTGAATGACTGTGTTACCTCAGCAACTCCCCTGTTTGCAAAGCAGTCACTGCCCTGACCATGGCACATGTAGACATACTTAAATTGATTTTCCATGAGCAAACTTCAGTAGTGCTAGAAAAACAGTTCAAAGACCAGGGCAGCCTGCAGGAGGTTGGATGGATCTTTGGGTTGGTGGTAGCTCCTTTGGCCATGGCAACATTGGTGTGAACCCCCAAACTGGAGAGCCGGAGAATCTCTTGGCTGTATGCATTGGAGTAGAAATTGAAGCATCAGCAATCATTTATGTAGATGATCCTGATTAGGCAGGAAATGCCCCACAGAAGTTTCCCACCCCCAGATTGGGACAAAATAATGAATTTTTTAAATTGCAATTACCTATCAGAAAATAAAAAAGCCAGGAGAGAATCAACATTTTTATTTTAATAGCTGCAAAAATGTCACATTAATATTGGCCTGCTGAAATGATGTTTGACATTTTAAAAGATCAATTTTTCTCAGAGTTATCTCAAACCATTAAAATGATTTTAAAAGGGACTATTTTGCCATGTAAAAATTAATTCCAAGTGAGGGAGACTTTTTGAATGTCCTTCCTTGGGAGCAGTTTCACTCTTGGCATCCTCTGATGAAAAACCACTTTGTCATAATTCTCCACCAGTTTTCATCCTCAGGCCCCTTCAGCTCTCTATATGGTTTCTGCCACTACTGTCATCCTACCATATCAAAATGGGTATTTAGGGATGTTCTTCTGAAAACTAATTCCACTGTTTGCAGTAAGAGCCTATTAATGTAACTCAGAGTGACCATTGCCTGCAGTATTAGCATCTTCAAAGGCTGACTGACAGATTTGAGAAATGGATTTCGCATTATTGTGCTGACCCCAGATGCTGTATCGCGGCAGGTTTAGAGAGGAGCACAAGCACAGTGCTTTTCTTACAACATCCATAGGAAATAAGATAAGCGAAATGACATACTTAATAAGCAGATGTGAGGGAAAACACATCAAAACATCTTGCAAAAACTCATTTAAAGTTACATAAATTATTGTTTGCGTTTTCACATGCAGTTATTTTCAAGTCTAACCAGCTGTATATGTTTGGAGTGGCCCTAAATAAATACATCATTACATAAACACAGAATTTGTTTGGGGATTTTTTTCCAATGAGGTCCAGGCCCTGTTGGCTTCGCAGTATTGCACAGACTGTGAGAAGGAGGTGTCTGAATTTCAATGGGACATTTTGACACAGAAGTTCCCATTCTTACTATGTTTGGTATTTCTAAATCATATGGTGACAGCTATCTTAAAAGAAGACACAGAAAATAGTATGGTACATTTTTTGTTAGAGGGATTTGAATGCAAGTAGAAAGCCCAAGCAGGTAACTGCACTTCATTTAACACTTTTCACCCCATTTTGGTACAGCTAGCCAACATCTGGAGCATGCCAATGCACTGTACTGATGTTTTGCTGCCACGGTTCCCAGCAGCAGCTTGGTTCGCTGCTTATTTGGGAAGCCGGATGATTGCTATTCAAGGAGAGGGCTGTGTCATGATCCACGGTGATAACGCTGCAAGCCCCCCGTCACCGCGTTATCATCTCACAGGATGCAATTACCTGATAAACAGTGACGCTCTCCATAGTTCTGCATTGGCTTTACACTGCTGCAAGTCCAGATCACGAAGTTCAATTCGGTGTTCAAAAGTCATTAAGTACCATTGAAGTGTTCTCCAGTGGGTCCCTGGGTTTTATAAATGAGAAAATAAGCGAAGTGACTCAAGGCACAGAGAAGCTCGTCTGTGCCTTCTCTGATCCAAACCAGAGTAAAATATGAAAGAATTATCTGAAAGACATGGTGGGTTTTATTGAAGAAATAATCACAGAGTCACTTACCAGAATCAGGAAACCTGCTTTATCCTTTGTTGCATTATAAATAAGAATTATATTTGTTCCTGGGAAACAAGCCTGAAGTACACTGAAACACGTTATTGTGAATGATGCACAGGGAGAGGTGGAATAAATGCTACCTGCCAGTTCCATTAGGTGATTTTGTTTCTTACATTTCTCTACCTTCCTTACCAGGAATGAGTTCTTTTATCATTTCAGAGGTGCAGTCTGACCAGTTATGGGGTCACTCATTGCAGGGTCTCAGTTCAAAGCTGACTGAAGGGAGGATGCTGACAGCCAGGCGAGGAGCATGGTGGTGGGGAGGAGGCAGGGGCTGGGATCTCCAGCTGTGCCCTGACCTGCTCACGGCTGCTGGGAGAGCCTCTAATGATGTGGAAGAAGGGAGAAGGAGGAAACATCTGTCCTGCAGCCTTCCGCCTCTCCATGAACATGGAGATACAAGGGAGAATAAGAGGATAAAACCAAAAAGGGAGGAAGAGGCATTTGCAGGGATGGAAGATTAAGGAGATTGGTACAAGGAGGTTTCTGCAGTTACTGTATTTTATCCTTTTTCCACTCTTCCTGGCAAAGGCTATAAGCTCTGGCTTCAAAGGGATACAGAAAATGCCATCCTAGATGGTACAACCTGCATAGTTCAGCATCTTCTCATGCTACAGGCATTTGTCGGAGCTTTGGGCATGGGCTCCTGTAGCTGTGTGTTTGGTGGTTGTGTCTTGTGTTAGGTGATTAGATGCAAAATTACACAGCATCCTCCTGACTTGGAGCATAAACCCCACTTCCATGCTCTGTCTTGACTGTTCATACATTTTTTTGGCAGAAGCTATTGCAGGCACCAGCTTTCAATCCTTTCAAATTAAATGTCAGTCAGTGGCAGAGTCATCGTCAGCACGAGCATCCTGCTCTTTGTGCTTTCCCTGGTGCTGGGGAGCGGTTCTGCACCCCCAGAGCTCGCTGATGAGCAGCTCATCCGGGAGCAGTTTCGAAGGAGATCTTTGACTTTCTTTGGCTTCCCAGAGGAATTCATAATTATTTCCTCCTTTATCATAGAGTGCAGCTGGAGGCTTCAGCTCCATTAGAATTGCCCTGGTAATTTCACAGTGTGAAATTTACAGCAAACTAGGGACATTAACGTTAAATAAATTTATGCAACAGCAACCCTCACTCAAGTCATTAAAAGTGTGTGCAATTTTCAATGGATGCTTCAGCATGGTATTTGATAAGTTGGTTCATTTCTTTTCCCAGTATGTTAAGTATACATGCACACACACACATAAATTTTCCTGCCAGAGGTATTGGTAAAAGCTGGCGATGGCCTCAAATGTCACCTCCCTGCAAACACTTTAAACATGGCTTTAATCCCAACCACAGTGAAGTGAAGAGAGGCTTTGTGTGTGTGTGTGTATGTGCGCGAGTGTGGGTCTGTGCAACTCTAATAATCCAATTGAACTATGTAGTGATTCTGAATTATGTCTATTTGAAAAGACAGGATATCATAAAGACTGCTAATATGGTGGAAAATTGTATTAAGCTGAGACAAGGCAAAGTTGATTATGTGCTAGACTAGTGCAGATGTGCCTGTCACTAGTCGTTTATGCATATTGATTGATCTTAAATATAGCCAAGCAGAGGATGGGAGTGGTGTTTGTATGGTTATTGATTTCATTTCAACTCCTTGGGCTTGTCATCATAAGCTTTCAGATCCAACTACCTGGACTGATACAACTCCTGATCAGAAAGCCTGATAAGGAAACAGGCATGAGGCTGATGTCCTAGCCAAAGAAAACATGCCAGTTATGTCTTTTTAGAAGCAGGCTGTTGCACTTATTTCATGCAGATATTCAGAAACATGCCAGCTCTTTGTAGCTCAGTGGATCCTGAGTGTAAAATTCATCGGAAGGCTGCAGCTGGGCTTCAGGAGGCTTTGGGTTTCAGCTGGCTTTGGATTGACCCAAGACTTGGTGGATGTTACTGCTCTGGGCACTGCATTAAACAGTCTCAGAGCGTTCACGAGTCAATTTGCTGCATGATCTGCTTTTCTGCAGTTTGCTAAAAGAAGGATTCTTGGTTTCTTAATTGATTGAATCTGGCTTTTACAAACCCATACAAACAGAACTGTTGTTTCACCACCTCTCCCACATTCGAAGCAGTGAAGCTGTAAACAGGAGGGGTTTTTTTGTTTGGTTGCTCTCTCATTCCTCCTGAGTCTTTATTATTAAGAAGATATCTTTAGTACTGCAGTGCCCAGAGCCAGTGGCCCTTGCCATCAGGAAGCCTGGCTTCCAAGGGCTCTGTAACTGTGCTGGCATCATTTGCGTGAAGCTTGAAATGTGACATGGGCGTCAGATAAGATGCTGGTTTTCTAATAAACAAAGTGTTTAGGAGTAGAGAGAATTAAACCATAAGCAGTTAATAAAATGGATGTGTTGCTGTTTTCCCTGGGAATTTCCTAATACGCCAATCCCAAGGGTTTATACAAATGTTTGGCCATCTCCACCTACCTTGACTGCAGCCTGAGCTCTGAGCTCTGTGCAGGTGAAGTCTGCCTACCCAGGTGAGTTGTCATGATTATAGTTTAGTTCTGAAGCAGAAATGTAGAAGCATGTTGAATTGAGTGCATATCATTTACTTTGATTAATGTTTGAGCAAAGGTGGAAGAACTCTGTGATTACAGACATCAAAGACAATATATTGAAATACAGTTATCATGTATACATCATTTATCAAATTCCTGCCCAATAACGCAAGCATTTGCTGCACAGAAAATACAGCTTGATGGATTACCTGCTTCTCACCATCTTTCTGAAGGCCAATGAAGACAAACACAGAATTACTGCAGAAATGTCAGACTCGGGCTCTTTCAGGCTGGGGAGAGGGACTGAAACAAAAACCCACAGGGCATTCAGCAGGATACTAAGCAGGATGAGAATTTTAGGGGGCTTACAGTTCTCAAAGGAAATGAGTTTCTTTGTTTCCTGCTCTCATCAGGAGCAGGAGCAACCCACCTACTACAGGCAGAGCATGTGTCACCTTTTGCAGAATTTGGCCTGTTTTAGTGCCTGCTCTTGAGATGCTGCTGATCTATAAAAAGCACGTTTTTACATCTGAAGCAGCAGTGATCTGGACTTGGATCCGCAACAGCCCCTTCTTGCCTGGGATCTAAAAAAAAAATTGCTTTGAAATATGAATTTCAAATTAAATCCAGCAAGAAATAAATAGCAGAAAATACTTTTATTTCTTGCTGGGCTTCTATTGAGTTCCTGCTTCCTGTTTTGACAGTGTAAGTTATACTTGGGCAGGAAAAAAAGGAAGCCCACAAATGTAATTGCAACCATGTCTAATTAGGCAGAGCTATGTAAATTTAGTGTTTCTACATGATTATAAATGTCAGGAGAGCCTTAGATAAGACATGAGAGTTTTGAGTATCTCTTGTGTGCCTAGTCTAAAATGTCCTTATTGTTAATCCTATTCATCTGGAGTTGCTTCCTAATTAGAATATTTATGGGCTAATAAGGAGGTGAACAAGACACTCGAGTTCTGTTCCAAAGGTGAGAGCAGGAATTCATTAGACTCAGTGTCTCTGTTTTGATTGCTGTACAATGTAATTAACATTGTGCTAGACATCATTTTAGGTTTACCTTAACAACAAATATTTAAGAAGGTTCCTGTTGTTCTGGCTGCGATCGAGGGCTGCTGAAACCAGCAGCAGTTATATCATCAGCCTTGAGAGATGTTGAGCTTCCTGGATGGTTTATTCCTACTTCATTTTGCAAACTGGCTTGACCTCTGTGTGAGAGTTATTGACATGTCTGAGGTTTGCGTGCGAGCTGAAAGTGACTGTTTCACATATTTTATGGATTCGTATTTTATAAATTTTATATCACTAAGGCCTATCTTATAGGAAATGCCTGTTTTGGTGGGTTTTTCCCAGAATTTTCAGTTGCATGTCTATGTCCAGTGACTGGTATAGAAAAGCATTTTTAAAGTTAGATGTAGTTTAGCTGGTTTTAGGTTATACCTCCATGAAAGCATAGTGACTGGCTGCCATTCAGTGTCTGGCTCTGATTTTTCTTCTTGAAGGCACTCTCCCAGCAGGAGCCTGCCGAGCCCAGGCACAGCAGCAGCAGGGGAAATGCTTCCTGCACCCAGACTGGGATAGTACCAGCGCAATCCCATGAATTCCACCCCACTGGGTTGTAGACCTTTGTGATCCTCCACTGTGTGAGGACTTAGGTGCTTTCCTTTTGGATCTAGTCATCCCTTTTTCCCCTTGAGGGAAAGTCCAGTCCTTGCCCAATCTTCCTGCCCAAGAGGTGGGTCACAGAAGACATCTTCCAGCCTTCTTCCTGCTGCCTTCTCTGTGGCTTTTGCAAGATGTTTCTTACTTCTTGCTGCCAAATCTCCCATTTTGAAGGGCCCCTGAGCATAGCCTCAGGGAAGCTGGGGTTCAGTTCCCCATGCCTCAGAGCTATTTCCTCCTGGATTTTAGGAAGGACCAAGGCACAGAGTTTCTGTTCTCCCTCTCCTCCTTTACATGAAGCCCTACTTCTGTCAGCAAACCTTGTCAAAGTTCTGCGAAGCAATGTCCATGGTAAATACAAATGCTAAATTAATCTCCAATTTCTTGCCAGTGTGGATCCAGTCTCTTACCCCTTTTCAAGGGTAAGCTGCTTAAAGCAAAACCTGAGGGTCTTGGTTGCCTCTCTTTACTTTCCTTCACGTACTGAAAAATGGACCTGTCAGCTGAGAAAACAATGTTCTGTGACTTTAAAGGTGTTATCAGAAAAGTTGTTAAGATGGCAAGTCACGTTGCTTCAAGCCTTCTCTGTGTAAATTACAGTTAGGTATGAGAATCTCGTAGATAATGATAAATATAGCAACATTCTACTGCTGATGGAAATCATTATCAGCCATTATCAACTTTAATTAATATATTCACATTATTCAAATCCAGGTAGAAAATGTTCTTTGGCATCAAGTCTAGGGTAGTACAGTTTGTGGCTTTTGTGCAGCTTGAAAAGCAGCTGGCAACAGGGAAGCAACTCTGAGGAAACATTTTGTTTAGCCTCAGGGTCCAGCACATTGTATGTCCTGCAGATCTCACCCATTTTCCATGCCTGTGTACAAGGGCTGGAAGATCTCATGTTTCCTAGGGACATTTCTCTCCTCGGTGCACTGCTTCCACATCAGAGCAGCTTTCTGCTGTTTGTGGCATCTCTGTTGTCTCCGTAGCAACCAGGGCAATGCTGAGGAATACACAGTTGAAGATGCTGTAAGAATGAGCACTGCTAGCAAATGTTCTTTGCTATGAAAAATGACTGAAAACAAACAGAAAATATGGGCTAAATAAACCTCTGCTAGTTCTAAATGGAATGCTTCTTGAAAATTTCCATTAGACCTTCGCAGCTCTTCAAATAAATAACCATTATGTCCCCTTCCATCTGAGGAGTTCCGTCTGTTGATTTGGTTTGTTTGCTTTTTCCCCTTTTATAAAAATACCAAGGCCCAGTTCTGCACACACAGACCCAGGGAGCAGCACCAGGCACATGGGGTTGAGCATCCCCTTCCCCTTGAAAAAGCATCTTAACAATAACGTCAGGCAAATATACAGACCCTCCCAAAACCACCTGGCACCTGAATCCTCACCTGCTGTGTGCCCCTGGGGCGTAGCAGGCAGCCTGTTTATCCACCACAGCATTCCAGGAGAGAGGGGAAGACTTTTACAACAGACATTCCCGGTTGATCTGCTGTGCTGAACCCGGCCCCCAAGCTGCTGAGAACAACGGTGTCCATTTTATGTACACAATAAAACAAATGGAAAACTGCCTGAAGAGATGCTCCTGCATCCACCTCACCCCCTTGGTGCCCACTTCAGCCTGCTCACAACATGCCAGACCCCTGGCACGAGCTCACGCTGTCTCACAGTAATACTTGGATAATAAATACCTCCCACAGATATGCACCTTCCAGTGTTCAGACCAGAGGAATGTGCCCACCCAGGATGGTCTCTTCTGTTTCAGACGGAACGGTGAAAATGGGATCTCTGCGATGTGTTTTCTGTTTTCCATTTCTGCCCCTTCAAAGTGGCAGGGCTGAATGCATGGGGAGCAAGGGCTGTCCTCTAAATCAGTGACTCCTTGGGCTAATGGTTAAGTTAGAGACCTTAAAGACTCAAAGTAAGGACCTGCTGCAGCTGGTTTGAGTGAACACTTTGTTTCTGCTGTCAGATAATACATTTCTAAACCTGGATTATTCTGATATTTGCAATGAGAAAAGAGAAATAAAAAATCCATACAGCTCCCATTAACCAAGAGTGAGGTAAACACTGCAGTTAGTGGGATGAGATAAAACCTTTTCACCTCTGGGACACAAATGTGAGTGCAACTTAGGATAAAATTAAGTACATTTCATGATCTCACCTTATTTCCCACAGGGAGTTAATCCGTCTCACAAAAATCTTGACACATACTTATTACAGCCCCCAGCTTCTTAGGAGAAACCAAGGACTAGAGTTCTAAATGCCTTCGCATCCTGCCTAAAGAGGATGGTCACACAAAGTCCACACAGAGCCTGGTCTTACAGCCTTGCTTCTTGTTTGCAAAGCACATCACCTTCTAGTCCTTCTACTTTCACAGCGTAGTTTTCTGAGAAGTGAAGGAATAAAGCAACACACCTAACATTTACTCAGTGTAAGTTTGGACGCCGCCTCCAGAACCTGAGATAAGAAGGTCTGCAGAAGCTTAACAGTATATACTGCCATAGGAGCAGGATAAATACTTTCTTATCCAAAAGTTCACTTCTCACCAGCATTTAGGAGAGCATTAAGCTTACGATCTCATCAGCCCCTTCTAAATCTGCTACAAGGGTAAGATGTTAAACTGGATTCTGACGAAAATACTGGTGCAGTTTTGGGGATGTTTCCCTTGTGTCATACGGGAAGCTGAGATTACAGAGCACAGAACCACAGACATGGTTTCATTTGAATTCAACATCACAACCAAAGCAAATATGCTTAGTTTTGAGCAATTCTTCTTGCCACAAGATGCCTTTTCCTTTCTAATTGTGAGAAAGCATCAGTACTAGGATAAGGACTGTTGTCTTCAGCTAAACATAGCCTGAATAAATCACAGCTAGCATGTGATCACCTGAAATAGGATCAGATATTCCCAGGCTTACTTGATCCCAGGCAGATGAAGGGGGAGCATGGAAACAGATCCTGTGGAGGGAATAAGGCACTCAAAGCACTGCAAATCCAAACCCCAGCTTGTCTCTGACTAACTTTTTCTTAATTCCTCTGCCTGTTCCCTGTTTGAGAAATAGGGATAATTCCCAGCCCACGGAAGTTTAATGAGTATGAATTTGTCAATATTTATGCCTACAAAGAAAATAAAATATGCTGGCATTATTTATAGCATTTCAGTAAGTTCATCAGAGCAGCATCATGTATGATCAGGCCATGGGTTAACAGGGATTAATTATCTTGGCAGAATTATGCTTTGCGGTTTTCCATTTCAGTCTGTTACTTTTAGGTATTTTGTAATGCAGGATACTAAATTCAGGGTCATTTTCTTTCTTATGTGAAATTCAGCCCTTCCACACGTAAATGTTTTCTAAGAGGAAACGTGGCCAAAACTGGAGAGAGCTGAAATGCTGAAACTCCCTCTTGCAGCTAATAGCCAAGAAACTGCTGCATTCCTCCAATTTTACAACCTCAAGAATTGCATTTCATCACATAAAGGTGGTTGACAAATTCTTCTTTCATGCCTTGTGGCAATTTGAAGTTAATTCCATGTTACAGGAACCTAGGAGGTTGTCAAGGGGGTCTCAGTGGTGCTCACTCCTTTATAAAGTTTCCCCTGATAAGGCAGAACCTGCTCCTGGTCACTTAAAGGCCTTTGACACTTGCAAAGATCCCTTAGATGACAAAAAGCGCAGAAATTAAATGCTGCTTGATTAAGGCTCTGATCTGAGAAAATTAAATTCTGCCTTCAGTTATTGAAATGGCTCGTGGCTGCTGCTCCATCCTCATTTTGCAAACGGGCCCAGGAAAGGGCCCAAGTTGCCCTGACAAAGGTCACCCTGTACAGCTGGGAAATTTTGGGATTATCAGAAAGTCTTCTTGGTTGACTCCCTCCTCTTAGAAATTAATAAACATGGCATTTACATTTCCCACTTTGTATATTAATATGCTTCTTCTGGAGCACTTCCTACAAAACTACTCTGACCAGACCTTCTCCTCCTGCTGCTGACATGAGCAGTTTGCTTCCTGGATGATGATTGCTCTCTTTGTAGTCTCACCTGGACATACAGTGATTCTGCTAACAGAGATCTGATTAAAGCTGACAGGCCCAATATGGGAAGGAAAACGTCCCTGCCCATCACAGCGAATTCTCACAGTGGCATTCTGCCAGCCCTGCTTCTCAGTCATTTACTTTATCAGCAGTTTTTCAGTTTATCATGAAATCATTCATCCCTGTTCCTCACCTCTCCTCTGTTATCTCTTGTCTGAAGCCTTCTGAGCAGGCACTATATTGAGTTGTACAGGTCTTTACTCTCCAAAGCAGAAAACACATATGCTAGAGGGTGGTAAAGTCCCACTGAAGCTGGGCTTCCTTCGAGCTGGCATCACATCCTTCAAAAGGCATTTGCAATGCTTCTGAGTGACCAGAAGTTGTGTTTCAGGCCTCATTGCAGTGTCTCTCTGCTGAGTCTTTGTGTGCAATTGAACCCAAAAAATGCAGACATCATCACCAAAACTAAGTTTGCCCAAATGCCATAGAGCCACAAACGTATTGCAAACCTGTGATTGCTCAGGACAGCAATCAGTATTATCCTAGGATTTCTGTGTTTCTCATTCCCCAAATGTTGTACCCCAGAGATCAATGAGCGCTGAGAACCATCAATAAGCTCCATGGGAAGCTGAGCTGTTAAGGTTTCTTTCTGCAAATATTTCTTTATTTTGGTGGCCTGCCTTTTGTAAAGTACACATAATAACCCATTTGTGACTCCGCTCAAATCTATTAATACAGTGTTTAATAAAAAAATCTTTCTTTTCTATTTATCTAATACAGCTACATATAAGCATTAGGATCATTAGCTTCTAAAGAACAGCTGAGATGTCTGTTCTGAAAAGTATAGCATTTTATCCTCCATTAATCCTAGATGTTGTTCAATGAGTGACTTGCACCAAGTAGCTGTGTTGCATTTGGTGAAGTCATCACAAACTTTATTACTGTATTTTGATCTGGACTGAAGGGGTTTTTCCATCAGATTCAGTCTGAATTGTATCCCTTCTTCTGCACCAAGTCGTAGTACAGCCATCAAGTATTGAATCAACTGCGTATATTTATTTATTCTGTGTTACATCTTTGGCATTACTAATATATATGAAACAAACAGGATCAGATCTCATTCATGTTCATGAGTCTTTGTTTCATGTCATGGGTCCTAATTTCCAGCCAGCTGAAAGTCCTTCACTCACAGGATAAGCTTTTGGTTACTTTTCTTACAGCATTGAAGACCTTTTCCTTTGCACCTGTTTTCACATCAAAATTGACCTTTCTCTGATCAGCAGGGCTTGCAGGTTGGCTCAGGAATCATCCACATGATAGCCAGAGCATGGGCTGGGGTTCTGCCATACAAAGCAACTCTAGAGTTGCTGCTGAAACAAAACAGTTGGCAAACTTCCTTGGCTTTGAGGGTCGAAGTTTGGAGAGGAGGGCAGTGGAGGAGGCAGACAGGACTTTTTGCTGTGTGTCCCATGTTGCTCGATGCCTGGTGCTGGTATAGTGAACCAAACATTAGTGGTGCATACAAGGCATAGTACCCTTGATGGCTTTTGAATGAGGAGTTGGTCTTCCAGCTGAGTCTATTCTGACTTAACCTGGCTAGTTGATCATGTCTGTAGTATTTGTGTACAGCACCTGGAAAAGCATAGCCAGGGAAACAAAGCAATGGTTTTGACAAAAGCCCCCGTTAGTATTTCTAACTTCACAACCAAATTGAGTTTCTTTTCCAGTAACTCTGTCAATCACATTCTGAGCAGATCGACACAACATGACCCTATCCATACTGGGTAACACAGCTTTTAAGTGAAATACAATAGGGACATTCTTGCATTACTCTTTTCTCAGTTATTTGACTGTTCTCCACTAACCTTTCATTCTGCTAAATCTAAATTAGTGTCTTTTCTGACTATATCCTGTTCTTCACTGTTTGGATGTTTCCTTCAGTTCATAATGGTGAAGGCATAGATGATATGCAGCTAGCAAGGACTTAGCCAAGCTGTTTTCTTAACAGAATTCCTATCAATGCATAACAAATGGCATCAAATTAGTTTATTTCATCCAGACCATACAGTCAACACAGTACAGATTCCCAGGACTTGTATTGTGCTCCTGCCTGCCATTAATTTTAAAATCCAGGATCCTTGTGTTGAACTCACCATGTGTATATGCATAGGATTAGAGGAAATGGTTTGCATATATTATGTTGAATACATTACATTGATTTTTTTTAATTGCTGCATTGGTAGGATTTAGAAAAGCTCGTGCTCCTAAGAATAAAAAGGTCTGACTATAGTGACGGTGTTGTGAGTGTGGAATTTCAAGCCTATCTGCAAAAATGAGTCCAAGTATAAATAATGAGCAATATTATGAATATTTATTCACCTGCACTGATCTTCTTGATGATCTTTTTCAAGCTTCCAGCTTAACAGAGCTCAAGAGGAGGTAGTTTTACCTGAATTGTGAAAGGTTTTTCTTCCTCTTTTAATCAAGCGAGATATACCAGAAAACAAATGAGGCTGATGAAAACAGAAGTCAGACTTACAAGAAAAAGAGCTGTAACAGCTAAATGGCTTAAAGCAGAGAAAGTAGGAAAACAGCATGTGGGGCTAATGATGGGTGGTTTTCAGGTTTCAGAATATATTAAGGCATTCTCCCTGTTTATTAAATTGCTCTGGCAGCATTTGACAGCAAAGGTTTTGTGGATTATAAGAGTGCAATGGACATAACTAGGATATTTTTTTTCTCCTAAAGCCTGGCCTTTGGGTAATCACCAAGAAGTTACACACTGTAGGAAGAATTTAGTTTGCACAAATCCAAAGAAGGTCATTTTTTTACTTCAAGAATTGTTTTCAGATTGCTGTTTACTTTCCCTGCTCTATGGTCTGCCTGGGGTTTTTGGATTTTTTCTGTCTCTCAGCACTCATTCCTTTTGTCAGAGAGTGGCAAACACAGCCTGGAAGCAGCATCAATTTAGTGCTGGCATATTTACCAAAGGGCACCTCTCAGCAGCGATAGCTGCTGTGTGACCACCTAGGCATTGAACTATTGCTCATCTCTTCCTGCCCAAGGAAAGCCAAATGTAATTTCATGGTTTTACAAAAATTGCCTCAGCCAAACATTAGAAGGCTTATTCCTCAGGCCCCCTTTTAAGTGCTTTGCTAGATGACCTGACATCTTTGGGGCATAAAGCCTGCAAAATCTTGATGGGAATTGAGAGCAGCATCTGCTGGGTCAGAGTTGCTTCTTGAGTCCACAAAGATGCTGAAGAACGACAACTTCTGCACCAGTACCAGAGGGAAGGGTGCTGGAGATGGGTACTTCTGCAGCTCTCCTCATCAGAGTGGCTGAATGCTTCAGCAGACTAATGGATTTTTATTCTCACGATATCACTGTGAGATAAGAAAGTGGTTTAATTTCATCTTGAAGTGTTATTTTCAATCTCTTAGAGGCGCGGAAGAAATTAAATGACCTACTAAAGGTCACTTGGGGAGTGTTTGGGAAAATGCAGAAGAAATCCAAGTCTTCTGAACTGCAGCCCGCAGCCTTAATCACATCCCTTCTCTGTTTTGGCACCTACTCAGTGGCTGTAGTCAGAATCAGAATGCATTGTACAAGATATTTGTCATATCTCTTTTTTTTAAATGAAATTTATTTGCAGCTCATACCAGCTCACTGCCACCCCCTCGAATGTCTAGAAGTGGGGACAATCAGAAGCATGTAATTCATTTCCCTTATTTCCCTCCTGCTTCCTTGTGGACTTTTACCTGATCTGTGGTTTGGATCACTGAAGAGTGAGGTGTAACTCATTTCTAATGATTCTGTGATTGTAATTTTGGCATTAAATGAGAGAACCTTTGAGAGGCTTATTAACTGACAGTGTTTCTAAACAGCAAAGTTGATCCTGTCCAAGGACAGAGACACTGTTACAACAGAGTTCTGATAATAATTTTGATAGTAATTCTGTTATTAGTTTTGAAGTCAGTCCGTAGCGCCTGAAGAGCTTCAATAGGCTGGGCATGGAAATCTGTAACGTTCCTCAGTGGCAGCATCAGAATGTGAAACATTTTAAGAGTAGAAAAGAAATGCTTCAGAGCATTGGCCTCTTTTTGATGGTGTTTTTCTTTTCATATGTATCTTCTGAAGACAGCCCAGTCCTTTTTTTCTGTTTGCTCCAGGTTTGGTGTTCTGTTAATCAAAAAAACCACCCCGACCCAAAATGTCCCAACAAATGTTATGTTCATGTTATAAAACTTCCTGAAACTGGAAAATACTGCGGCAGCCTGAAGTATTGAGGTCCTGTTTACGTTTTGGGTGAACTGTAAGGAATGAGGACAATTTTAAAGCACTGTTTCAGATACAAAAACAATTCTTTGGGCTTAACATTTCTTTAAGCAACTACATTCAGGTTTTGACAAATGTCTGTGCTCAAACTTCAGCTAAAAGATTTTATGACCTCTAATCTCCACCCTCTGCAACTTGAAATCTAGAACAGGTATCAGATTGAACAGGCCCAACTTTGCTATTAACTTGTATACAGCATACTTCAAACCGTGTTGCTGCTGTATGTGGCGGGCAGCTCTGGGTCAGAGTGTGGTAGACTCTCTGCATGGTGCATTTGGGTCAGTTGACTATTTTGGTGGATGTTTTTTCCAGTAGGTCCCTTTCCCCAGGCAGAAGTTGCTGCACTGGCATTCTTCATGTGTTCCACCACAGTGGGGTTTCAGCTGGGGTGTTTCTTCACAATCTTGGTAGCTCACTGTCTGATCCCTCAGGAATAAAACTCACTATAAAAACATAGAATACAGATATGTATATGTATATCATATGAATGTGGTTGCAGCATATCACACTCAAAAGCATCTCTGTTCTTGTTGAATACAGCCCTTCCTATGCGCAGCATTGCTAGCACTAGCATTAAGAAACTCATGAAAGTGATCCACCAGGATCCCTGGTCATTGTTACCATTCTTTCTGCTGTGGGGGTTCTGGTCTTGTTTCTGGGCTTTTTAGTGTTCGGAGTATTTATTACTAAGCTTCCCTTTGTATCCTGACAACTAGCAGATCGCTTTCCGAGGTGAGACTCTCAGTCAGTAACGCGGCTCCTGGAGCTGGCTGTTCTCAACCCCCTGGCTCTCACAATGAAATTAGGCAGATGAGCAATTCAGTTGGTTCACTTTTCTGTCCTGTATGTCCAAGGGCACACAGCCAGGGTGCTGGAAGGCTTTCAGTGTGACTGCTAGGGTCTGCTCTGTGCCCAGCATGGCCTTTAGAAAGGTTTCCACTTCTACCACTTTCCCTGCCTGAATAACAGAAAAAAAGGCAACCAGGGGCAACAGCCACTGAACTGTTTGGTTTCACACTACTGAAAGCCCAAACAGAGTGACTCCTGAAAGGCTTTCCTGCATTCTTTGATGTTATAACCTCTCTGTGATAAAAAGATCATATTTGCTTTCTTCCTGGTAACTTCTAGAGCACTTCCTCATGCTTTCATACAAAAGCTCAGTTCACTATTGCTGGGTGTTGTACCCACCACAAAAGCTGTTTTGCTTTCAGAAGCTGCTACAGAGAAGAGAAAATAGCTGCTGAGCTGGAGCAGGTCCCATTTACACTTACGTGGCAGATTAAACACCCACCCTTGGAGAGGCTGGAAGAGTTGATGATGTGTCTGCTGGTCCTGAATGGGTTAAAATGTGTAAATTGTAACACATTAAAATACTATCTTAAAGTGTAGTAGCTTTAAAGAGAAATAGGTTAGTTATATAAAGCGGGTTACAGGTCTCAGGTGCTCTGGGAAAGTGTTAAAAAGTTCAATTGCTGGTCATTAATCAGGCTGCCCGGTGAAAAGCTATTAAAGGCTGATTGTCAGTATAGGTGCAGTGCCAAATGCCAATCCTGGGGTTGGCTTGTGGCTGTTGAACCTTTGTTTCAGAGAGACTTGACGTATGTTTAAGCTGGTTTCTGAAGGTTTGTGGAGCAGCCCTTTCAGCCTGATGGTGTTGGTGAAGACATCCAGTGAGTCAGAGCAAGCCCTAGAAGTGCTCTTCAGACTCCTGGATTAGTATTTTCCTCCTTTCTGAGTCATGCACACTCAGTGATGATGGCAGAGGGTTAGCACGAGCTGTCATCCTCTCCTGCCTCCTCTGTAGGTTCTAGTTAAGTACAGCATGCGTGGGAGTGGAGTGTGTGTGAGCTAGAGATGGTCTTCAGCATGCTTCCACCTTGGAGAGCAACAGAGAAACATCTCCCATGGGTGTTTGCTTTGTGAAGGCTTCCCCAGGCTCCAGCAATTTGTGCAATGCTACCAGGCTGAAATGCTGTGGTGTGAACTTCTGGGCTTAGTTTTAATGGCATAGGAGAGCTGGCAATGTGCTTCCAGGTGTGGTTTGGGGAGCTGTGGATGGTGAAGTGAGGCTTTTCCTGAGCTGAAGGCGTTTGTCAATATCTGGGTGAAAGGCAGGTTTGGTCAGACGGTAGTAGGAACTCAGGGGTTCTGACCTGGGTGTCAGACCCTGAGGTGTTTCGCGTTGACGCCTTTGCTCAGGAAGAAAGCCGATTTAACTAACACACTGCTGTTTGCAGGAGATGAGCTGTGCTTTGCTAGGGTCAGACCAAGGCACTGCCCTAGGAGCTCTGCAGTTGCAGGTACCTCATAAAATCTAATATGCCAGATCACCACAGATGGGAAACACTGTGCAATGCTGGAAGAAAAGTCAATATAACCCTAGCCAGATGGAGAAGATAAACCTGACTGTTTGCTTCACTGTTCATGACTGTGCAGCACTAAGCCCAGTTAGTTTAAAAAATGGGGTCCCCTCCCTTGTTCCAACCCTATCGTAGCAGAAGCACGAACGCCTCTGATAGGAGCTGGTCCTGTATAGACAGGTTGAGATGAAGCAAAACTGTGTCTTTTTAACTCAGGCAGCAGCAGCTTGTGCATTAAGATTCACAGACCCAGGGTTTGATGTCTGCCGAGGACGCTGCATACATGACACAATGCTGTGCTATGCGTAAGAAATGAAAAGGTCAAGTTATATCAAAGGCTCTGCTTGACTCTGGCACATGGCTGAAGCTCACTTGTCACCACTGCTGTCCCTGGGGCGGGGGGAGCTGGGAAATGTGTCCGGTGCTCTGGTTGTTCTGTGGAAGCTGCCCTCTCCACTGAGCTCCCAGAATAGGGCATTCCTCTGGAAATCTGTGTTTGTATTTAGCTGTGGCTAAGTAGGGAGTATTAAGGGATAAATGCTTTAAAAGATCTGCCTGTGAGCTTTGTTTAAATGACAGCTAGTTAGATCTTCTTGGGAAAAGTATTTCTGCTGAAGTCTAGTGAATGTTTGGGGGGAGTTTGTTTATTTGTTTTCAAATCAGCTTTCCTGGCTCTAGTACAATATTTATTACTTCTGTGTTTGCCGTCAACAGTCTCGTACCAAAGAAAGTAAGCATCAAAACGTCAGTAGCATGTAAAGAGACGATTTAGGAAACATCCAGAATATACTATATTCTTTCCATTGGCATTGCAAGAGTAAGGGGAGATGGAGAAACACATAAATAAAGAAGATGGGAGGATAACCATGGGGGGAAATAGGATTTAGATTTTCTATCTCCTTTGCCAGTAGATGCCTACTCAGTACATCCTACAGCAACATCCTGGTAGTCCTGTTTGCTTTACCAGACACGATGTTAAAATTAGCTAGTCAGGCATTTTTCAGGAAGTGGTAATTAATTGGACAATATTTGTACAGAGCTTTGAAAATGTAGGTCCTAATTTTGCAAACCTTTTGTCCATACTGCAGATTAATTTAATCACATAATTACTGCGTTTCTGGACTTCAGTATGCACGGTTGCCCAGCTCCTGTGTGATTTATAATAATTGCATGTGTAAACCAGGAACAGCCATATTCCTAAAAACACTGTGTTTGCACATTTGAAAATTGGGATCACAGCACTTCATTACTAGAACTTCATTTTGAAATACTTTGTTCTTTTTAGACTCTCTCTCTGGATATGATTTACTTCTGTGTATAACCTCTCCTGGCAAGACCATGCTCAGCTCAGCCAGGGATTTGTCTTTCATGCCATCCTGTCTCTTGATGGGAAGAGCCTCTTGCAATAGCTGTAATTTTGTTTGAGGCACCTTTTCCTCTGTGTGGATGGAATGGGCTGGTTCACTGGTATCAATCAGTGTTAAGTCTTGAACCATTTTCACACAGACATGTTGTGGCGTTTGGACTGAAAGGGGTTTTATTCTTTTTCTTCCTAAAAAGTTTTTTATACACAGTGAATGCTGAGAGATCCAAGTTCTGCTTTAGCTCGATTTGTCATAATTTCTACCTAGACCAAAAGGATTTTATCCTTAATTTAATATATTCTTTTGAACATTTTTGCTCCTCAGACCCTGTATTAGATTGCTCCAGCATCTCACTCCTTTAGTGGTGAAGGACCTGCTAATTGCCAGCCTAATTTTATTCATGGCCAGTTTAGACCCATTTGTTCTTGTGTCAACATTGGCCTTTAGTTTAAATTGCTCTTTTGCCTTCCTAGTGTTTATCCTCCTGATGTATTTATAGTCAGCAATCATATCTGCTATCAGCCTTCATTTGGCTAGACTAAACAAGCCAAGCTCTTCCAGGCTCTTCTTCTGTGATGGGCTCTTCACTGCCGGCATCTGGTCAGATCTGGGTTGCAGTGAATACATGGGACCTGGATTATGCACAGCATCCCGATGAGGCTTCAGTCTTGGCACAGGGAATTCATATTGCCATATCTTCAAAGGTGATACTGCAGACTGTGGATTTACCAGAAGTACTTGCGTCCTGCTCAGCAACAGGCAGCTGGTGGGACATGATGCCAGTCCTCCTTGCTTATGCCTGATAAACCAGCTTCCAGAAGAGTTTTGTTACTAGTCCCATGCTGCATGTTCCTGTAGTTTGTACACATCTAGTTTCTAGCATTTGTCAGGTTACTTTTCTTCCAAGCTGTTACTTCCTCCTGGACAAGGCACTTTTATCGTTTTCAACCAAGCCTTTGATCAACTTCCTATTAATCAGCTTAACTAATTTCTTCAAATCATCTCCATCTTCTGGAATTTAGCCAATGTATTGCTTTGTGGCAGTGTATCAGATGATTGACAGAAGAGCAGACAGATTAGATCTGCCACAGTTCCTTTAATTATTCTGTCCTTCCTACTTTTTTTCCTTCAAGGGCCTTTCTTAGTTTTTTGGTCAGACTAAAAGCTCTGCTCTTACCAAGAGGAGAGTTTTTTTCTTCTGCTTAAGCAGCACATTTGCATTCTTCTAGTGTGACAATTGGTTAATTTATTAAAAATATTGTCCACTGGGCCTCCCAGGGACTTCGCTGGGGCTGGGTTTTTAGCCTGGACCCCTTGGGGCAGAGGCTTGTTTCTTTAGTTCCACAGCATCGCCATCAGAGCAAACACAGAGTAACCATTTCGTTTCTCTGGGTTAGGGCCATTTTATGTTGCCGTGGCGCTGTCGTTTCTGCCCTGTGCTATCTAAAATGTCATCTTTGTAAAGAAAAAGAATATAAGAATCATTCTGTATGATTAAAATGCCATCAAGAAAATGTCTCTTGTGCTTGGGGGCATGTGGCTGCCTATTTTGTTTTTTAATAGTTGTAACAATACTAATAATATTAGGACAACAAACTAAGATGCCCCTGGAGATGTTGTGACAAATTGGAAGGACATGTTGAAATTGATTGAATAGCTCAATAAAATGAGCTTAATGCACAAGAGCAAAAAGGTTAGCTGCAGGAAAAAAAACAGAAGAAATCGGTAAGTTTTTATCTGCTGGGGCCAATCTCGCTGGAGATTGAATTAGTTATAAACTAAAACTAGATACTTAAAAGCACCACTCTTGCATGCCTGCGCAGGAGCCTTTCAGAGCTGGACATGGATGCCAAGTGAGTGCCTACAGGTTTGACAAATCTCAGACTACTTTATTTGGGGGACTTAGCAGTCTTAGGTTTACAGTTGAACTTGATGGTCTTAAAAGTCTTTTTGACCTAAATGTTTCTGTGATTTACATGTCTATGATTTACATGTCCGTGTTTTGTACAACTTTATGTACAACCAAGGCCATTCTCCATGACAGATTGCACTTTTGCTCTAAACACAAGCTGTGTCTTCAGCAGATGGAAATCGGTGCAACTTTGGTGATGTCTCTTAAGTCTGCGCTGCCAGCTAACCTCTCATATGTCCCTGATTGCTGCAGCTGCCTCCAGTATCCTGAGAGATACAGCACCCATCTGAGTGCATTCCTCTAAAAATCCTACCTGATCACTCCATCCATTTGAGATCTCCTATAATTCCTTGTATTTTCACACTAGGATTGGGGTTGCATGTGTGCAGTGCTCTTTTGCCGTCCTTCCCTTCATCCAATCCTTATGCTCTTTGTGGCTGGTATATTCGTACATTACTAAATTCTGGACATTTTCTTTTTTGGCATTGTATTATGTGATTGATAAAATCTTTCTTTTAACTTTAATTTATAATTCTGAATTTGTGTGGGGTTTTATTAACACTGCTGTGATGCTCAGGGAAAGGTGTTTTATTAAATAAAAGAACCTTATTGTAAACCTGAGATTAATAAGACAGTGTCTGTGAGTATGCACACACACACAGATGTGTGTGTCGTCGGAGTATGTATAATTTAATAAGCAGTAAAATGGTGAAGTTAACAAAGCTTTTAAATGAGACTTTCTAGTCCCTCAACCCCTCTTTTATGAGAGAATTCGTTTTTCTAGGGGATGCTGTGGTTGAGAAGTGAATAAAGGAGCTGAAGGCGGTAGGAGTTTAGAGGCTGGGTCATGGTATGAAAAAGTGCAGTGCAGACAGAGTGTGACCTTACCCACAGTCTGCTGCTTGTTCTCAGAGTTCAGATAATGCTGTCATGAGCTTTGGAATCACTTCTGGAGCAGAAGCAGAGCTGCCTTTGCCATTCCCTCTCTGGGGGCGCACTGCCGTGATGGTCCTGGCTCGCTCCGGTGGACACATCTGAGATCTGTGAAATGAAACCCACCAAAAAGTAGATAAAAAACCCCTAAACCAGAAGCACCCCTGTCAATGGAAGCTGCTTTGTCTCCCTCTCAGCTGATGAGAAGGAATATATTTTTTTCCTGCAGTTGCTGCTGAAGCACTGAAGCTTTTGCACTAACGAACATGTTACAGCTATGCCATCGCATCGGAAATGCTGGGAATTGTGTGTCTCCATCTCACTGCAGTGAGCAACGTTAGAGATGGCTTTGCCATTTAAATGCACTGTTGAAATGGAATCTCTCATGTGGGCCTCTGACCTGATTTTCTCACTTATGTGGGATCTAATTGCTCCTGGTTTTATTTTTTGTTTAAACATTTTCCCCCCTCTTCTAAGGTTTAAACTTAATTTGGCTCACAAGAATTTGGCCTGTTAGAGAATACCTCTGTCAGCCTCCCAGGCTGACTGTAAGAGATAATACGAAAGGAAAAGCTAAGTATGAAATAGAAATTACATTCACTAATAAGGACATTTCAGCCTTCCAATTACCCAGTGCTTTACCAATGGAGTAATGAATAACAACCCTTTGTGTGAGGAAAACCAAAGGCTAACAATAGTTTCTCCTCGTGTTCTATTATACAAGGTGGCAAGAGATAATGGAAGTGCATTTCCATAACATATTCCAGTTGCAAGTTGCTGATGGATCCCTGTATGTGATGGGTTGTCAATTTAGCAGGTTAATATCTGTCAGTTAAGTCTTGGAATCAAGGTAAAGCTAAAATTCACATCCCTGTTATTCTAGCAACACAGAAGAATTATGGTATTAAGCCAATTACAGCACCTCAAGAATGTTTATATAGGAGTGAAGAGACCTAATTGACCTGGTTCTTGCCTTTAGAGATTTCAAAGGACGTTTGACATTTTATGCAGGCTTGTAGCATCAGCACAGGAAAGGAGCAGCCCTTGAGAACCTAAGCTGTGTTCTGAGAGCAGGAACAATCCAGCATCCAGTCAGTCCGTCCTCACAGCAAAGTCCCTCCACTGGGCTTTGCAAAAAGCTTTTCCTGCATAGCATTGTGCCTCGGTTTGGTTCTCACACCCTTCAGGCTCTCTGATGTGCCCTCAGATCCGCTTGCTCCTTGCATCCCTCCTCACGTCTGTAATTACATCTTAAACCTTAAGAAGAGAGTGTAATGTGTAGTGTTGCCCTGAGTCACACTGATTTTGGCTGGCTTGGCATGTCACTCTGCCCGTATTTCAGGAGAGGATCTTTGCTTTCATACCCACCTGGGAAGTGCTCTGCGTACCCTGAGCACAACGCGGGTAGGCATCAATAGTAAATTCTGCTGATCCAAATAAAACGGTTATTGTTGAGGCCAGTTTTAAAGATGAGGAGGCCTTTCTTGGAGTGGGCAGATACTCCAAAGTAAAGAAACATCCTAGGGAGTTGTACACACATGCAAGCTCAGATGCCCTCCTCTGCTTTATTCAGGTTTGTTTTTCAGTCATATTGACATATAGTGTCTTTTAGAAGAACTTTAATGTGTGATTGTTATGGCTGGTTCTGTGAGGCTTTTTGTTTCAAAGCCAGGTTGCTTGGGGTGCTCAGGAATTTGAATCAGTTCTGCTGAGCTTCTCTTTATTGCACTGAATACTTTATTCACTTTTTTTTCATACTGGACTAAAATTCTCCTTATTTACCAAGATTGTGTTAAGGATTGAAACATGGAGAGTATTTTAAGTATCAAAATGCTTCGTGGGCATCGAACCGTGCGAGCAGAACGAGCTGGAGAGCTGCCACATAATGTTGCTGTCAATTTTGGGAGCGTAATGTTCTTAGGGATGTTTTCAATGGAAACACATTAGCAAAATTTTTGCTGGTTTTCAAAAGGCAGAAGCTAATGTTGCCAAAAATGCTATCAGAAATGTCTGTTTCGCCCAGGGAATTTTGCCCATAAGATTTTTATTTTCCCATAAAATAGGTGCTATCCACCAATCTCTGCAAAAATCCTTTCAAACATGTGATAGACAATAATATCTGGGGGATGTTTTACTGACACTTGGAATCTGATTAACTTCTTAGTGTGCGTAAAGATTGCACTTGTACACAGGAAATAAACCAAAGCATTCTACAGGATGCATTTTTATTTCTCATCTTTTTCTCTTCATTTTGCAGAAAGTTCAGCAGTATATTGTCATTGTTCAAGCCACAGATATGGAAGGAAATCTTAACTACGGTCTCTCAAACACGGCAACAGCGATCATTACGGTGACAGATGTGAATGACAACCCACCCGAATTCACTACAAGCACTGTAAGTATTGATACATCAACACCATGATGCATGGACCCATAACGTTTGTAATTCATGGATGTTTATATCCTTCATCTCTCTTAGCTGGTTTGACAAATAGGAAGAACATGATAGATAACCGTGGAACAAAGACTTTCAGGAGGAAAAAAGGGAGAAAAAAGATAAAAAATGAACTAGCAAAACAATTTGGTGACCAGTTTTGCCAAGGTACTAAAGGAGCTGAAATAATGTGGTAAACAGAGGATGTCCAAATGCACCAAAGAGGACACAGTTGTTACACAACTGGCTATAGACATATCAGAGTTATTATTACTTGTAGTGACATCCTGAGCAGTAAGAGATATTTTAGGTTTACTATCTTGAATATGATTTCAAGGAAGCAGTAAATATTCTATGTGGTAACAGGTATCCAGTAAAATCTGTACTTCCCTGGCAGCTCTAACAGATGTATTTGTGTGTGCTGGCAGTAAATGCATAGACATTCTTCAGTATGTCTGGTTTTAATCAGTTAAAGTTCTTTCTTATATTAGCACAGTATTTCTTTATTATGCTCTGATCTGCTCCCAGTTGCTATTACTGGGGCACAATGGGAAAAAACAGATTGCAAATGACAACTTTTTAAAGCTGGTTGAGGTAAAAATGAAGAGTCGGAAGTTGAAATGATGGGCTCTGGTTCTTTCCAGCCTTCTGATAAGAACAGAACATCTGATATGTGCAGAGCAATTTTAGAAGCCTCAGAGCAGTACGGAGGTCTACGTGCTAATAAATGAGAAATTCAGTGTCTGTCTTCATATGAGGGTCTACAAGGAGCAGTAAATGATGTATCTTAAACTGATACCAAATCTTTAAACATGCAGAAAGTCTGACTGCATTGTGCTCAAGTCACTGAACATCCTTTGAGGAATCCTTTTATTATTTGTATTATTCTGAATTTTCATTCCACCTTAAAGGGTCTGCAAATATTTCTTTGAGGTAGTACTGAAGTTTCCCCTTAGCCATGCCCTTACAAACCATTAATACATGGCAGAACTTTAGGAAGTCGTGCAGGGCTCCATTTATGCCAGTGTGGACTCAGGTGTGCTCCATATCAGCTGTGGAGTCTGGGTCCTTCCCTCCCATCACTATCAGGGCCTGTGCTCATGGATGCAATGTGCTCAGTTCCTCAGCAGTGCCAGAATTTTCTAACAAAGTGACTAGATTCCACTAAATTCCACCTGAGCTGGGGAAAAACAGGGACCCAGCTGTTTTCCAGATCTGGGTGTCAATCTGCAGCTTGTGTATAGGCTGGGTTGAACAGCAGCAAATGTACTTTATACCTGCCCTAGTGAATACACGGAGCCTTGTGTTGCAAACTTATTGAATATCTTCTGAAGTATGATACGTACAGTTGTGAAGAGCCATAAAAATCTGATCGAAGTCTTGGGGCATGTGGTCCTTTCGCCTGCCAGCTTGGGACTATTCCCTGGGAAGTTTTGCAGCATCCAGTGTTAGACTTTTGTGTCTCTCAGGGCATGGGACTTTTCAGCACAGCAATAAGCATACTCCAGCTTCCTAGTGTTTGCAGGGGGCCTTATTCTGCCAGGTAACTACTACTTTAACCTCCATTTGAGTGAAAAAGGAATGACATCTAGTGGCCATGTCATTCAAGCACAGGTTGTTCCAGATGACTCAGGTTGCCTGGTCCTTTCCAAGCACAAGTCTGGAGCTGAGGCTTTGGGTAGCAGGATGAGCTGTGTCAGGGGTAGTCACACCTGCACATCAGTACCTTCTGGTAGGCAGTGTCCCCCCAGTGTGGTGTATTTTAATGCCTTTCCAAAACACTTTCCAAGCTGAATCTGATGCAGGTGAGATAATGGAAGTTTGCTTTCGGGTGAATCCTGAGTATTTAATGTCTCTGAGTGTTACACCTGGAAAGAATAAAAACCATTAAGAGAATTACCCATAGGATTGTGTTAAATGGATTAGAAAACACTACTCTTCCTTTAAGCAGGGTTGATGTGTAGCATTATTTATCTAATTTCAATCATCGAGGAGTTTTGCAAGAACCAAAGGGCTTTATACAGTAGAACATGAGACTTTATAAAGATTTAAAATCCGGCAGTGTTTTACAGTTATATTTTCTGATTCTGAGGAAACAAATATCTTTGATATATTCCCAGGTATAGGCAGGATGAATTTCACATGAGTATGAAAGTATAATATGGTTTTCCCCTGACTGACAGAGAGAACAGCATCCGGCTGTCTCTATAAACCTGAGCTGAATCTCTTTGCTGTCCTCAAATAGGCTGATCTGCATTTTAACACCTCTAAAATCCAGCAAAAATCTC
This sequence comes from Psittacus erithacus, assembly GCA_009867235.2. Classification (NCBI taxonomy): domain Eukaryota; kingdom Metazoa; phylum Chordata; class Aves; order Psittaciformes; family Psittacidae; genus Psittacus; species Psittacus erithacus. Next base: position 40,162 of record WYDI02027194.1, on the reverse strand, counting down.
TTTGCAGGAAATCCACAGCCCCTCAGAGGGTAAGAAAGCCCATGGTCTCTTTCAAGACTGGGGACTGTTTGGAGAGATAGGGGATATTTCTGTTTGGAATACTGGTGTATTGAGATGCTATTGTAAAAACAAAATAGGCTGAATAACTGAAACTGTGCTTTGCTCTTGGAAAGCTGCCAGACGAAAGGAACTCAAGAAACCGTATTCAGCATAGACACATACAAAGGCCCACCCTGTAGTGCTCCTAAATTACCTGTCATTCAGCCAGGGTGGTTTTAGACTTAATCATTTCTGGGTAAGAATGTAGCTCAGGCGGGCACCGCATCACGCTGGTGTCACAGCTCATGTATTCAGCAGCAGGAATTAATGTTGCTGTGTAAAATTTAACAACAGGACGGGAGAGAAGAAAGCAGCCACTGGGATGGTCAAGGAAGTCAGGTCACGTCTGCAGCTGAGCACACTGTGCAGGGGGGAGACGAGACCTGCGTGCGCAGACGATGTGAAAGTTTAGACACAGGCATGCAAGTGCCAAAATGCCACGTTCACAGGGTAACCTGTGGATTTGTGTTAGCTAATGGACATCCAAAATACCAGATGGGCTGTGATCAAGTGTAGTGCTAGATAACAAGTGGAAAAAGAGCAGTAAAGTGACACAGAAGATCCTTAAGTGTACATATGGAAGATACTCCAGTAAAACTCCAGAAAGATTGCTTGCTTATGTGAAAATAGATTGATGTGGATTTCACATCCTTTAGAACATCACTGGAAAGGCTGGGGGAAGATCCTGCACAACAGCAGGGGAAGAAACAATTCCAACTGAAATTATACTGGGAGATGGGAGGAAACTAAAGCCAGCTGTTAACTGAGGCACAGTCTCTATCAGCAAGGGGTATGACCAGTCCTGGAAGTCACAGCCAGGACTACCTGCATTGAACTGTGAGGTGCTGGGGCATGGTGAGGGTGATCTCCTCCAATCCTTTCCAGCTCTGTTTATTGTGATGGTTAATGTTTTCTTATCTGTGATGCTTTCTGGCCATGCTGAGAAGCATCAGAGAGCTAACAGGGAGGAAATCTCTCATGAGAAACTGGTACCAGATCGGGAAGCACTCAAATCTGCGCCAGGAGAGTGGAGCATGGAATGCTGTTAACATCCTAGGCTGCTGTTCTGGGCAATTGTAATGATTTAGCGCAGGACCGTGACCAAGGGAACACTGTTCGGGATGGCTAAGGAATTTCATCCTGCTCTTTGTGTTGTGTTCTTCATGTGACATTGTTGCTTACTGGTGTAACATAGTGACATTTTAACAGGGCTCTGTTACAACGGCTTTATAGGAAGCTTTATTGGGGAAACTGGCTCCATTCCTGTTACAAGATAAGAGAACTGCTATCAGTGTGTCCTCCCTTAGACAGAGTCCTTGTTCCTTGTAACAGGGTCATGCCCTCTGACATAGCTTAATTATGTGGAAATTCCTCAGCCTCCCTTCAAATATTTATCTCTCATGTGCAGGCGAGTTGTGTTCTGTGTTAATACGGATCCGTAGCTGAGCCTCTGGCCAGATGCTCATCTCGGATAGAGGGGGGTGCAGTGAAATTAGTGTTAGTATTTCAGAGATTAAGTCAGCTGAGACAATGCTGGGTAGTCTCGGGTGAGATTTTATGTAATGTGGAAGCATCTTTTTTGCTCACAGAAGGAATGCCTTTAATTCCAGTGAACTCCTATCAGGTAGGATGCTTTTTCCAGTCTGACCCATGATACTGTTAATGGCCATCCAAGGGTTTTCACTTTACCTAAGGAAATTCATAATCAGAGGGGAGGAGAAGTGAAAGAAACCCATGCCTACACTTGACTCATACAAAGTCTATTTTTATCGTATTCAATCAGGAACAATCAGGCGCCGAGAGGAGACGCAGATGAATTTGCATGATCAGACTTCTGTGTCTTAAATGTTAATTAAAAGTTATTTTAAATTTGCCTACTGTGCAGAACTTGTTTTTATAGTAGCCTGTGTAAGGGAAATATTATTTCGCAGGGCTGAAGTGCTTGTGATTAGTTGAGGTTGTGGGTTCTTGGGAAAACCTGCCTGGCAATCAACATCTCCTTTAAAAAAAAGGAAAGGAAAGAAAGGAAGGGAAAAAAAGGATCTGGGCTATTGAAGTTCTTCAAGCTCCTGAGCCTTAGGAGATCTTATTTAAAGCTACTTTAAAATTTGCCCTTTGGCACTGCTTTGAGAATCTCCTCTTCCAAGGCTGAATCCAGTGGAGTATGTTTTAAAGAGGCAGCTCTAGGACTGCATCCCTTCTCCACCATGCTGCTTCGCTGGCTAATCTGGGCACTGAATTCCATTAGGAACAGCTCTAAAGGTTTAGGAATGGACTATTGGGCACACGTGGATGCTTCCAAGCTCACAGTGCCCAAGCAGCATTGACTCTTGCTGGCCTGGGAAAAGCGATCTGGTCAAAGGCTGGCTGTGAGCTCAAAGCAGAGTACCTGGTGCAGAATAGCACCCTGTGTACAGAGAGGCTCGTATTCTAGCAGAAGGGCATGTGTAGCTGGGTCAGGTTAATCTAGTTACACAGTGAATTTCAGTAGTAGCTGGAGGAGCAAGTACTTGTTGCAGGTACATTAGAAAAAGCAGTTCCTGCCCCTTTTTAACTGGGCTGTTTAATGGTGTCAGCTCAGACTCATCTCCAGCTGCTACAGTAACTCTGAGTTAGTAACCAGGTTTGTACTGGGCTGAATCAATCAGCAGTGAAATCTGCAGTGAAGAGCTTGTTGCTTTATGAGCAAAGTGCCATGGAGACCCAGGTTAAATGTGCTTTTTGGTTTTGGCGTTGCACTGCCAAAAATGCCTGACCTTTGTCTGTGCAGGTATTCTGGCTGCACTGAGTACCATTGGAAATGCTGGTGAGCCCATGCTGAGAAATGCTTTGAAATTTGAAAGTGAAACAGGCTCTCAGTGCAGTACTGCCATAATTTGACACGAATCATGCCTGTGTTTATCACAGCATTGGCCTTTACCATAGTTCTTCCTTCGCTCATTTTGATGTTTACTTCCCATTTGCTCTCCCATCTCCACCCTGATATGCTAGTGCACATCATTTGGTGAAGCTGAACAAGCCAAGCTCCTCCAACCCCTTGTTATATTACAGCTTTCTGTTTCCCAGCTTATCTTGCTGACCCTGCTGTGCTCCAGGCTCTGCTCAGATATCTTTCTTCTGACCCAATTTGTATATAGTAATCCAGATAAGATTTTTTTCAGTGTCTTGAACATGAACACTAATATTTCCTAGAAGCAAATGTGCCTTTTTCACAGCTGTGGCGTAATGCTGGCTGAGCCCTCCTGCTCTGTGAACTTGCCAAGATTCTGGAAAAGCAAACAAGCATAAATCAAAATTGTACTCCTTGTTCTGTGTGCATTTCTTATGATGTCAGTTGTTTGTTTGAGGACAAAAATATAGCTGTGCATTAACTAACGCAAGAGCAATGCTATCCAGAGCTGCAGAAATAGCTGGTGTGAGCATTCTTACAGAGCGTGACTTTGCAAGTGGCAAACTTGGGATGAAGCTTCACCTGGTCTTCAGCCCCACAGCTGAATCCTGCTGACCTCAGTTTTAATGGAGAGTTCAGAAACAGCAAAGTAGCAGAGAAAACCCTCAGCTTTTCCTTCAGGCTGCAAGATACTGACTTCCAAATGAGTGCGATGCAAAGGCATAAATAGGTCTGGTTTGGAGAAAGGCTGTTTAATGGAGGTAGGAAACCAAAACTGGAAACCAAGTCAGCCTGTCAACGGTTTGGGTTTCCTAAGCACTTTTGTAGCCAGATGTATCCAGGAATATTCGGTACATGTGAGCATTGTGAGAAACCCCTTTTACATGCATGCTCGTGTTTTACAAATTAATCTTATGCTGTGAAGGGAGAATCCAGCAGGAACAGGATTTTAGTGGGATTTCCTGCAGACAGCAAAAAAGGACCAGAATGCCTACAAAGGGCTTCCTGAAAAATGGTCTTACCACACTGATCCAGGAAAAAAACAGTGGGAGTGGGTAGCTAACTATCTCCCAGGATCAGGACATGTGTCCAGACCTGGAAAAATCAAGGTCTTAAATCCTGAGCCCAGTTTCTGTGTGTAGTTGCCCATTCAGATCTCACAGTCCCCATCATTACATCTGTGCCATTCAGAAAGTCTACAATGGCATTTGAATATAGATTAGCCTGGATGCTGCGGTATTATAAAATCATCAAAATTGTGCCCTTTGCATAATTTAGAGGCATTTGTCATAAGAGGCAGAAATCGAGTTGAGCACTGCAGGTCAGAGCTAGCAAGGGGAAAGACCTAATACTGTGGTGAGCAAATGCACAGGACTGGGTTGCTCTGCAGATGCAAACAAACTCGGGAGCTCTGAGTGGTCCTGAAGACAGGTTTTATCATTAAAACTCAATTGTGCTTTCATGGGAAATCCCAGGTGACCGTGTTCACTTGAAATTTTCCAAGCTCAGGCAAACTACACAGGAGAGCTTGGGCTCTTGCAGGGCTGTCATCGTGTAGCTGAAATAAATTGTGATATTCAAGTGAATCACATATGCCCAGTAGCGTTTGGGTACATGCGCATCTACTTAATAGTGTGTGCATATCAATTAAATGCATAGTTGGTGAACTCTCAAAAACTACAAATCAGTTTAGTGTTTCTAAATAAGAACTGGGTGTTTATGAATTGAAATGGGCTTTCTGCCTCTCACTGCAGCTCCTGGTGAAAAGCTTTGTCATGAGCAGTGAATTAGACTGAGGGTGTTAGGTCAAGAGGTAGCATTAATGAACAGAGGGAGCACAAGCAGAAACTATTCTTTCTTCTCATCCTGTTGCAGCTTTGCCCAGAACTTGCCATACAAATGCCAGGGGCTTTGCTGCCCCAGATGTAGCTGTGGTTAGGGAAGTGTTTATGTCTTGATAGAAGTTACTTGCATCTTGTCAACCTTCTGAATCAAACTGACCTTTGGGGATGGATCTCTACCTAAGTACAAAGCCTGCCCAGCAGAACTTAAGAATTGTGCTGCCCACACAGTTTTGTTTCTGATAAGGAATGCGTGAGATCCCAATTCGGGGTGCAGATCTTTTGTGAGCAGCGTGGCTCTTCCCAAGCACAGCATCTTTAAGTGCCTGGAAGCCCTTTCAATGCAGTGCTATGGAAAACACGACAAGCTGCATGCTCTCCTGTGGATACTCAACTTTTGCTCTTTATTTTGTCACCTCTTTCATCTGAAATGAAAGATATTTCTCAGTTTATGGGAAAACAAAAATTCCTCATGTCTTAATAAAAAGAGCATCAGCCCCTTCTGTGATCTCTGCTAAGTCTTTACACCAGTGTGGCACACGACAGAAAGGATGAATGCCTTTGAGACTACTTAGTATAGTCTGCAAGATGGATAGAGAGATATAAAGATGTATACCTACAACTACACAAATATAGATAAGCATATAGCTAGAGTCAAAGCATAGATAGATACTGATATAAGGCAGGCAGTCATCAATAATATCCAAGTCTCTACTCCAGATAATTTGTGGCTTACATGAATTATTCTATTGCATTACATATTGTGGGTATATATGCATTCACATAAAAAAATGTGGTCTCCTTGATAAAAGTCTCTTACTAATAGACCCCGTTAATCAAAGCCTAAATTTACAGTGGCTTTTGTTTTATTTCCTTTCAGTGCATTCATTTTCAAATTATCACCAAACTGATCATGTACAGTGCTTTAAACCTACTGCCATTCAGTGAAACAGTTCTGATTCCTCACCGTTACACTGAGCATTAGTTATTAAGGCACAGTTCAGGGCTCTGCTTAGCCTGATTCTGTCCTGAACCTAATTGGAATCAGCTAAATTCTTCCTTGTAAATGGGTCAGTCACACACGAAAGACATCAAATGTAATCTTGAGATTGAAAAAAAATAAATAAATAAAATAAAAAGAGAGAAAAGGGGAAAAAAGAGATAATTTCATTTCTCTTCATTGCTACCTGCCTGGTGGTTAAAATAAGGATTAAAATGAGGTCATTAAACTTTCCTTGGAGACAAAACCTAGACCTCAGTGGTAATATGATTAATCAAATATAAAAGTGAATCTACTCTGAATGAATAACTCATTTTTATAAAATATCTAATTACTGAAATGTCTGCTGCAGAAAAAGAAGGGGGGGAAATTAATTGCAATAACAATTCAAGAAGATAAAGTTTTTCTGAATTAGGTCTACACAAGAAGCTAAATTGAGTTGATTAAGTAATTTCGGTTTCAGGAACACCCTTGATGGAAGTCAGAAGTAATGAATTTTTCAGACTTTGGAGTTTAAAATTGCCGAAGACCAGTGATTTACAAAATGAGACTGATGGTTTCATTACAGATTTCAGTTTTCTGTCACAAAAAAAGATAAGAAAGGGAATAGGAAAAAATACTCTATTGGTGTCTCTCAGATTGGACACATGTACTGCTCAGCGTAAAATCAAGAGTAATATTGCCTCTTCTCTCCATGCTAGAGAGCACAATCTCAGCCTGTTAGAGCTACAGGACCACAAAAGAGGTAGAGCCCATGCTGCTGCTCATGCCCTGCTTCTCAGCACCTAAGTAGCTGAAATCTAGGAGTCAAGAGCACAACCTCTGCCTCTGTACCTCATACATTATAAGCCCACTGTAATGTACAGCAGGATGCTTTCCTTTCTTTACAGGGCTTTCAGGTAGCTGTTGTTGATGGGGTTGAGAGGCATGTGTCTATCCATCATCACCATCATAGTGATAGGTGGTAATTTGTTATGACATTTGATTTTGCAGCCTGCTGTTCTGCTGGTTTATGCAGTCAGGTTCATATTACCAAAATACAGATGATACCTGTACAATGCCAAGGCCACCCCTGTCCCATGTGGTATGACAGCACCTATCAGCTATCACTTACCATAACCCATTTGTCATCAGATGTTTCACTTGCAACATCTGGCAGTGCTGTATCTCCTGGTGCGATGTCTCATTTAGCAGGGACTTCTTTCCTCCTTCTCCTTCCCTGTTTAATATGTATGAGATCTGGAGGGAGAAGCTGTAGACCACATCGCCAGACTGTGCCTTCCATAGTGCTGTGGAGGAATTGTCTAGAGAGAAGGAGGTGCCAGGGCACGTGAGAGATACATGTGTGCAATGAGGTGTGACACAGCTGGGTGTCGCTGACAATATCTCTGTAGTCAAAAGAAAGAAACATCTACAGAGAAATACCCTTTCTACTCTAGAATGTGCTGTGATGGAGACCACTGTGGTCTCTACCACCTGATATGTGTGTGTAGCATTTCTTTCAAATTTTAATGACTTTGTAGAGATCGTGGGCCTCTTCCTACTTTGGGATATGTATTAAATATCCTAATTCTCCCCCTGAGGCCAGACCTGGCCTTGGAGGGCCCAGTTTGGTTGCCTGACTGTAGGCACCCAGCACCATCCAGGACGTCCACACAACCCTGGCAGATACATCTCCAAATCTGCCAGATGTCCCAGGCAAATACATATTTGTAGTGAATTATTTCATTATCTCAAAAATACACAGCATCTTGGGCACTGATGCGAGGCTGAGAGATTTAAATGCATTTTTTAACTCCACTAGAGGAAGGCACTGAAATAAATCCCCTTCTGAAGTTGGCTAACTTCCTTGGGTCAGCAGGGTTTTAATTCTTCAATATTCTGTTGCCTTAAAAATAGTTGCTTCCAGGGGATGTCATTTTAAGAGGATATATATCTGGAATTTCATTAAGCACATTTCACTTATGAAATCTTTAGTGACATGCTGGGAGGGGGGAGGGAGGGAGGAGATTTAGAGAAGGATTTGGTAGTGCTGTGAGTTTTCTCTTATCAAATATTTCAAACTGTCCAGGACATCTTAGCACTTCCCAATTGCAGAAGAAAGGGTCAGGACACAGAAAACAACCGCAACTAAAATCATAGAGAATGGTTAAAAGGTTTCACAAAGGGTTTTTGAGCATGGTAAGAGCTTTTTGAACCATTCAGCTTAATACAGTGATGTGTTTTAATTGCCAAAAAATAACAGAAGAAATAACAACGTTTTCCTTCCTAAACTTGCAAGTATACAGGGACTCCTTCACTTTGACCCAGTGTTCTCCCATTTCTCACTGCATTTCTCACTGCATTTCTCTTCTCTGCTACATGTGCTTTGACTTTCTTGCTGTAAACAGAATTTCAGCGAGAAGCCTCATTCTCATGGCAAGTCTGATGAATTGCACGGCCTTTAATTTAGTCTTCATTCTGTGCTTTGAATTACTGTAAGCGGGCAGGCGTGCATTTTTCTGTAGTACCACCTTTTGGTCTGGTTGAAGATGTCCCTGCTCATGGCCAGATGACCTTTAAAGGTCCCTTCCAACCCAAACTATTCTATAGTTCTATGATTCTGGGCAGTACATCAGAAGGTGAGGTTGGAAGGGCAGGTATCCCTCTCTGCTTACTTTGGAGCAGTGCTGCAGCTGAATCCTCTGGGTTTATCTCTTCAGCAACCTTATTCCCTTCCCATAGAAACCACAGCACAGGGGTGGAGGTGGGAGCACGCAGATCTTCCTTTGCTCTCACCCCACCAATGAACATTGCCATTACATTTTATACAGCAGTAAGGAGATGAAAATTGACCATCAAGGCTCAGAAAATCCCATCTTTGAACCATGGTAGCAGCACTTTTAGAATAAAACATGCTTCAGTGACTTTCTCCTGCAAAGATGCTCTGTCTAGTCAATATAAACAATAACCCTGTTTATGACCAAACCCTGCGGGTTTTTCAGCGCCTGATTGTGGTGTTCAAATCTAGTCATAAAGAAAAAAATCCCCTCGTGTGCTAATTCTGAGCCTAATCTGGAAACAACAGAGATTTCAATTGCAGGGCAGAGGTTTGAGCAGGAGTCGGTGTGCAGACTGGCTGAGCTGTGCTTCATGGGAAGCTTGTTAAAATTCTTAATACCAGGATTATTGCATACATAAAAAATTCAGTTTCAGTCCTCTTAAAATTCGCCCTTTCTCAAATATGTGTCTTCAGATCCCAAAGGCACACGAACAGCTTTTATATGCCTTAAAATCTAGGGGAAAAAAAAATAAATTAAAAACTCATTATGAGGAGTGGGCAGTTAATAAGAAAATCCTAAACCAGAATTATCAGCTTAAGGCCCTTCTTTATGAAATGTTATTACAGGTGCCTGAATTAAAACATCCTCTTCTGTACACATTTCACCAAGAAATACAGAGTCAGAGCTGCAGAGTGTGTTTTGCTCGCTGAGGAGCTGAACACTGTCACACGGGTTTTGTCAGTTTGATTTACATGTAAATCAGGAAAACTGTTTTCAAAGTTTTGTTCAAAACAGGGGCGTTATTTGCTACTTTGTAGTGCAAGGATGGAGAAAGAAATGTGAGGCTTGACATGCCAACAAGTAAAATTCATCCACTTTTAAGGAAGGTGGTTATTTTTGAGAGTGAGTGCGAACAAGGCAGTCTGCATGTTGGAAAGCTCTCCTCCTGCCATGCTGGGTGATGCACAAGATGCTACCACTGCTTTGGCAATTTAAAGTCAACATATCTAAACCACAGTTGGCCTTTAAGACAGTAGGAGCTTCACAACTGGTTCTTTGGCCTGGTTTTCCCCAGCTGTACAAACCTGTTCATGTTCCCCAATTGAAGCCAACATGGTGCAGAGATTGAGGAGGAGCTGGTGATTGAGTTCATCATCCCCAGTGCATGGATCTCTGCCAACATTCCTGTCTGAGAGCTTTTCCATCTCAGTATCTCAGCAGGGATCACAGGCCTACATGGCAATGCACTAGGGAGATCGATAGACTAATCCAGGCTGACCTAATGGATTTATCAAGTAGCACATGAATTAATGATGTTTTCAGGATCCTGCCCCAAAACGGGCGGCAAAGGGCAGGACATGGTTCCAACCCCAGTTCTACAGCTACATGTGCAAGCCCCTTAGCCTTTAGCTCTGCAGCTGAAGGGAAGCATAGGGCTGTCAGCTGCTGTGAAGTGATAATGTATCTGCGCAAGACTGGTTTGTTATATAAATATATGTTTATGTATATTATTAAGAATGAGGCTTTGTAGGCAGTTCCAGCTGTTTTAAAATCTATGCCTCTATTTAAAAGATAGCATTACTAATTACACCTGACAGTCCAGTAGTCTGCACAAAGTTATCAGCTACCTTTTCCTGCTGTTCATTCTGGAGGCAAGAAACAAAGGTATGTTAGACAAGAGAGCAAATGAAATGTTCAAAGGATTCTTGTCTAAAACTGGAAAATAAAAGGCTTTACTATCAGATCAGAATTTTAACATAGACTGTTTCCACTGGCTCCTGACATAAAATCTTTTATTGTTGAGTATAACCATTGTTAAAGGTCACTGTTGCAAAGGCCATATTATTTAGACGAGATGAGATCCCATTTTGGATAAATTCACAATTTTAGTTCCTAACAAGGAGATAGTATCAGGATTTGAATGTACAAGAGTGCCAGGTTACAGATTAAAGGCTTTTGTGTTCTGGAAACCACACTGTGCCAGATTTCATGAGTTTCAGCGAGACGTGCGAGTCCCCAAAGTCAAGTAGGTTGATTAAAGTTGTTCTTTATAGCCTTTGAAATGAAGATAAAGTACAACTTTCCTACATGGGGTTAATGTAGAATATTTTTTTTCTTGGCAAGGCTATGTGCCTTTCCAAGGGCATAATTTTAATCTCTTCTTAAACCTTTCATATGAACATTGTAAAAAGCTCCTTTGTATTGTAATGCATTTTTATAAAATATCTAAATTCTATGCAAAGTTCAAATATATCTCATTTCATAAGATGTATTTATCTGGCAATGATTATCTTGCAGCAGAATAGTGTCCTGTGTCATCATTTCTGTGGCATCTTTTCATACTGTCACAAGAATGTAACATCTGATAGTGGAAAAAAAAATAGTGCTCATTTTCAGACATGCAAACTTCTTTTTTTACCTTTAATATCCTTTTACTATTATGTGCTCTCATCTTGGAATTCCTGGCAAGTACTCGAAGAGTCTTTGAACCAAGGCGAAACCTGCACGTTCCTTCCTCACACCAGAGAGTTTGAAATCAGACTGTTTTCTTCTGCTGCTTCTGAGAAAAAAAGGGTCTTGCTTTCTTGTCCTCTGTTCCTGTTTTGTCTTCATATTCAAAGAGTACATTCGGTAATTTAATCAAATCTAGTCATTATTTGAGGTCTTGAAATAACAACACAAGTGAAGACAAAGCACGAAGCCCATGGTTATGATCAGCTGCAGGAACATGATGGAGGTTGTTTATACCTCAGATTCAGAAGTGCAAAACTTCAGGTCCTGCTATTGTTTTATAAACTCATCCAGCAGAAGTGGAACCAGCACACTGAGACCATGCTGAGCATCACCCAACATTCCTGTAGACACTTCCAATAAACAAGTGGGTGCACCGGCTCCACCAACCATGGAGCTGTGAGAACTGCTTTGCAGGCAGGTGAAGCATTTTAATAGCACAAACCAGTGACGATGAAGGCGGAACTTCCAAAGCATCCTTTAAAAGTTGGTGAGCTTATTGCCATGTGCTTTTCTTCTCTCGGCTGGGCAAGGCTGACTCCTGCCTGTCTGCAATGAGCTGGTGTGTGCAGCCCAAGCAATTCGTTTCTGAATGAGCACCATGACAGCTGGGCCTCATACCAATGGAGCAAAACTGTGAGCTGGCAAGAGTGCAGTGGCCACTTAGTAGAGAACATTTTGGGAAGCATTTGCCACATGTTATATAACTAGTCTGAAGTATGATAAGCATACATGGATGCATTGTGGAGTAGATCCAAGTGAATGTAAAGTTGAAGCAGGGACACTGCAGTGCAGGGCATGTTGTGGGCATGAGACAAAAAACCCAACAGGTAAGAGGTTTACAGAGGGGTTGCTGGTGGGTGTAATGCCATGGGCTGCCTCAGAAAAAATGATTACTTAGTTCCCGTTGGTGCTTAGAAGGTGATGATCATCTACTATGAAGACAGGCTGAGAGCTGGGCTTGTTCAGCCTGGAGAGGAGAAGACTCTGGAGAAACCTTAGAGCAGCTTCTGGTGCCTAAAGGGGCTGACAAGAAACCTGGAGAGGAGCTTTTGACAAGGGCATGTAGGGACAGGACAAGGGGAAATGGCTATAAACTGAAAGGTGGTAGGCTTAGATTAGATATAAGGATCTAATCTAAGGGCTGTGAGGGTGATGAGACACTGGCACAGGCTGCCCAGAGAAGCTGTGGCTGTGTCATTCCTGGCAGTGTTCAAGGCCAGGTTGGATGGTGCTTCAAGCAAGCTGCTGTAGTGGAACGTGTCCTTGCCTATGGCAGGGGTTGGAACTGGATGAGCTTTAAGGTGCCTTCCAACCCAAACCATTCTATGATTCTATGATCATTCAAATTGTAAGAGTATTTCTTTAATAAAATGTGATAAAGAAGTGAGCATCACAAATCTGATTTGCAAAATAGGTTGACTTTATGGAGATCTTGGGGAGATTTAAGCGAGCTTGCGGTCTCTGCTGCACAATGACAATGGTGAAGAGAGAACCTGGAGGTCACTATGTGACTGTCAAAGAAGCTGATGGCCAAGACTGACCCATACAATGTAGAGGGGTAGGATAACTTGCAGCCTAGCACAGTCATCCGTACAGCAAATGATATTGGAAATTAAAGGTCAGAGAATTGATAGTAAGGCTTAAGAAAACAGCAATTAGGCTGCTAGGAAGAAAAGCTAAATTACCAGTAGTAGAAGTAGGGGGGATTTGGGGGGAGGAGGATTATTGATCTAAATATCAAGTTGGCAGATACACAGAGTACAATATAGAGGTTTTTTACACCTCTGGGCTTATTCAACCCCCACAATAAAAAATGCAGGCCTATAAAGATGGAATAAGAAGCAATCAATTAGGATGGCATTTGCTTGTTTCCGCACTGCAGCTGGGCAGGCCCATCACAATTAATGATTTATTAGGAGATTTTAATCTTTTTTTGTCCCCATTTTACACAGATTGCAGCAACCAGACTGCTGTTGTTTATTAATTTCCCTGCTATTCAAGTGTCTTTGTTAAATGTCATGCAGAAAAGGTAAGCAGTTGGCTCACATGCCAGCACTTGGGTAGCAGGAGTATGTCCTTAAGCATACTTGTGCCTGCTCCCATTGTTTGCTGGGTTCCACGGCTGCACCTCAGCTCATATCCGGAGCTTGCTGCGTAACAGGGTGGCCTGGCTGCAGAAAGCAGCTGGAGATGGGGCACCTCATGCCGCATGGTCACGTGTGTTCTCATTTCAGTTCCTTTCAACTTAGGGGACCTAGACAGAATATTCAGCACTTTGCAGCAGTCACAGCTGTCAGGGTAAGGCCTCAGAGTCTAATAAAAGGACTGAGATGCCCTTATTCTTCTGCATTAATCCATAGCTATAGGTCATAAAACGCTATTTCTTTAAGCAATTCAGCCTTCATAAACTACTTCTGCCTGTAACAAATGTTGTGTCATCATTAGCAAATCTTGGAGACGACACAAAAATCTTTCCTGCAGATGTTCATGTGATGAAGTCTCTGCTTTCACAGCTTTTTAGCAAAGCCAGGTAGAAAGAAGCGAGAACATTGGAAAAAAAGAAATTCCCTTTAGAAGGAAGCCTGGATAATTATCTTTGTATTCATCCATCTCCATGCCACACCTCCCTAGGAGTGGGTGCAGCGAGCTAATTGGTTTTATTCTGCTGTGCGTGGCTTCACCGCCCAGACTTCAGATTTATTGCACAAAGTCAAGTCATTGTGTGAATTCATCATTTGTCCCCGACATCAATCCCTTTCTCCTCTGAAGTGATATTTGTCTGCATGTTTATATGCTGTCAGGTACCAAGTGAGATGAAAGAAAACTCTGGGCTTAACCAATTTTAGTATCATCTGATTCAACCTGAAAGTCAGAATGAATTATTACCTTTTCAGCAAGGCATGTCTTCAGACAGGCCAGCTCCAGAGGAATGAGAGAAGGACATATGCCAGCACAGGCTTTTATGGGTGGGTGTCCTGGGTTCAGCTGTAGCAGTCATTTTTCTCCTTCTTAGTAGCTGGTGCAGTGCTCTGGTTTCACCTTTAATATGAGAACAGTGCTGATAACACCGATGTTTTTAGTTGTTGCTAAGTAATGCTTACTCCGATCAAGGACTTTTCAGTCTCATGCTCTGCCAGTGAGGAGGGGCATGAAAAGCTGGGAGGGAGCAGAGAAAGGACTCCTGACCCAAACTAACCAAAGGGGTATTCCATACCACAGCACTTCATGCCCAGTATAGAAACTGGGGGCAGTTACACAGAAGGCCCAGATCTCTGCTCGGGTCAGGCTGGGAATTGGTCAGCGAGTGGTGAGCAATCATGTTGTGCATCACTTGTGTTTATTGTTTTCTCTTCCTTTTCCCCTTTTAGTTTTATATTCTCCCCACTTGTTATTTCCCTTATCATTGTCATTATTGGTGGTAGCAGTAGTGGTTTTGTATTGTGCCATAGTTACTGGACTGTTCTGTTCTTAATCCATGGGATTTACATTCTTTCAGTTCTCCTCCCCATCTCTCCTGGAGTGGGGGGAAGAAGGGGGAAGTGAGTGAGCAGCTGCGTGGTTCTGAGTTACCAGCTGGGCTTAAACCATGGCAGAGGGGAGGGAAAAAGACCCTATGGAATTTAAGGATTTAGGAACATGCCGGGTTTAGAACAAATCCTTATCTGAGAAGGGAGGTGAAGTGTGTAATGATCAGCCGTAGAAATCCCTGTGAATCGTCTTTAAAAAGGCACTCTGGAAATTAAAGTCTTGAGATGCAACAATTGAAAGTGAAGCTAAGTGAAATACAGGGGAATATGAGTAAATGCTGCAGGTGTAGGTCAAGCACTGCTTTATCAATCTTATGTTTACTCCAGCAGCTCCTCCGTTTCCCATTGTTTTACCTTGCTTAGATAGGTATGCTTCTGTATTTCAAAATCAGTTGTAAGCTTATGAAAGAGAACTTACAGCACAGGGAATGCTGGAAAGCAGCATAGTGAAAGATGCCATTGTTCATTATCCTAAATTACTCCTGGGTAGGGACGGAATGACATTAAAGAAGTGTGGGTAGTTTTGAGCTGCCATCGTTCCTTTAGTAGATGTAATTTAATGTCATTAGTTAATTTTATTAAAGGTAAAGACAATTGTGGACAATACGCATTACAGCATTTACTTATAATAATGATAGTAGGGGAGTGTTAGAGGGAGAAAAGGCAGGCTTTGGTTTGGATTCCCAGTAGCTGATTAAAATTGTTCTTCATGGTGTATCTCACCAAGATCTTCTTTTTAACTGGAAGAGTTTTGGATGGCTCCTTTGATTCTGGGGGAGGTAATCTGTTCTCATCAGAAAAATGTTTGTCTTTATAAGTGTAATTAATAGACAATATCCGCCCTCAGTGCTCCATAGGACAGACCATTCCCTAACTATATCTAATAGGCATCCTGGATTGCTCAGTATATGCCAAGCACTGGGGGTTTCACACTGATAAAAAAGTTTTATATGCTGTTGGGTTCTTTCTCCAGGCTTTCTATTGAGATGTGCTTGTGTATTTTTGATATACCATATATTTTAAAATTGTCTTGTAAACTGTCTTGGGTTATGACCTGCTGATGGTGTTCTGCAGCCTGTAGGACTGGCCCTATTCAGTGTCTTAAATACAACTGATAGCTTTCTCTTGAGGAGTTAATTCTGTTTGGTTCTGCACAGCATAAGCTTAGTAGTAACAGACAAAGAAATGTGGTCCAGTGGATTTGAGATAGTGGCATATAGTACTTAACACCTTTGAAATTACAGTACAATAGCTCGATATTAGTAGTGCAGCCACCTCCTAAAAGAGACAGGGGCTCATCAGCTTGTCAATCCTGGCATGCCGTATGACATTAATTTAATGTAATGGCAATAACTAGTGGGGATTTAGTAAGAGACAATCCTGCTTAACTAATCTCCTTCAGTTCTTTGGAGCAGGTTTCAGACAAGATTGGTAATAGGAGTGTACATATGACATAATCTAATGGATTTTTCAAGAGGCTTTTGATGAATTTCCATATGATATTTCCCCTGCTTTAGCTGTGTGCCACAGAGATTCCAAATTGAGCAAGAAAATGCGTAAAAAATGAGTGAAATCATGGGAAATAAAGAAAAAAGAAGAGCTGTAGTATGTACTGGAATTAGAATTATCCTGCAGCTTCCCACTGTTCTTGCCCACCACTCAGCATGGCTGGAAAGAGATGCCATCTGCATTCACTAATGAAAACTTGTTTAGGACAGGTGCATACAGAAGAGAGGGCAAAATGCCACTCAGGATACCACTAAAGGGCAAATTTAAATTTACATTAACATAAGGCAGATTGAATATTTTTGCTGTCAGTGGTAGAATAATGTATACTAAATATAAGCACACATAACCGAAAGACTCCAACGGATGGGTATGGGGTACGAGTGGAAAGGGAGTCTTGTGCTAACAAAGGAATGATTTATTATCATTTACATAACCTGGCATTTGTGCACACCGAAGGCCAGGTTTTCAGCAGTGCTCCAGTCCTGCAGTTTGGGGCCAGGATTTCAGTTGTGGACTCAGAGCCAGCCGCTCCCATCATTTCCCCAGTGTTTAATTTGCCATATGTCAATCAGAGTGTTCATTCACAAGTGGTGCTAATAGGCGATGCTGAGAGATGAGGACAGTTGAAAATTTGGGAATGTGTCTTACTGGCAGCCCCAAATACTGGAAGTATTTACAGGCCAGGATCCCTGATCAGCCGTATGATAAATCAAGGGCTGGAAAGCAGGAGAATGTAGCTAATGCATCAGGATACGCCTGAGCAGGACATACTCCATGAAAATCAGTGCTAAATGAGAGAATTAAGCGCCAGGAAAGGCTGTGGCAAAATCCCAAGAAACACTTCAAATAATGAGACAAAATCAAATCAAGGGCAAGAAAGAAAGAAATTAAGCAAAATCACTGAAAAGCAGTAAAATGCCATCAATGAAATCTGAGTGAGGCAAAATACCTTGGGGTAAAGGGACATAGTCATCCTTAAAAATGTACATTTTAGTCTGCCATTTTTACATGCTGTTGACAATTAACTCTCTGATTGCTGGAACTGAACAAGAATAGCAAAAGCATTTTTTGTTCATTTACTTCAAGCATTTGCCCAGTCTTGGGCAGTGGTTTGGTGATGGAGGTTTCTTCTCCTTGGGGCGGAGAGGTGAAACTAGGCTTTGAATGCTTTGGAAAAAATAGGAAAACCTGACATGAGAAAGGGGTGTGTAGACCCCATGGTCCTTCATGAGACTGATTTCCCAGTCAGCGTGCTGATGTAGAGAAGAGGAGAGGTAGCTGTGAGGAAAGCTCCCATCATAACAGCTCCTGCCTTTTATTTGCAGTATTCAGGAGAAGTTCCTGAGAACAGAGTGGAGGTGGTGGTGGCAAATCTGACAGTGATGGACCGGGACCAGCCTCACTCCCCCAACTGGAATGCCATCTATCGCATCATCAGCGGAGACCCCTCCGGCCATTTCACCATCCGAACAGACCCAGTCACCAACGAAGGCATGGTAACTGTTGTGAAGGTAAGGGTGACAACAAAGGAAATCCAGATTTGTCTGGATTTCTCTAAGCTGGCTAAGCCTACAGGGATTGCCAGAAGCCTGCAGTTATTTCATGGCTTCTCTACCCTGGAAATGCAAGTGCTCAAATCTGTTGTTTCCCATCTCTCCCCGTGCAGGAGTCCTGAATACTTTTACTTCAAGCATATGCTGCTGGTTCTGGGTTTCCCAACTCAGCCCAGCTCTCACCCTAAGCTTTCATGAAGCTGAATGCTCTTCCCAGCCTCTGAGCCTGACCTCTGTGTCCTGCTCCTCCTTAGCTTTTTAAGCACTGCAAGAGGGAATGGCTCCTGGGCTGTGCTGCCTGGTGAGGTTGGGGCAGAGGCTGCACCTTCTCCTTCTTGAGCCAGAAAACTCCCCATTAGCTGTGAATCAGGGGGTAGTATTTCACGGCAGGGGATCAGTCAAGTGATCCTCTGTGAAAGCAGGGAGTGCAGAAGAGATTGCGGGAGGAATGCATTTCCTGGCAACAGAAGGAAAGGAGAGATTTTCCTCTGATTGAGTTGCTTGGCAGAAAAATCTTGCAGAAATTTTCCTTTTCCTTGTATCAAGCGATAAACACACAGTGTGGGGCAGATCCTCAGCTCAGAATAGCTCCTCACAAGTGAAAGCCATTCCCTAGATCAGCAGAGGATCTTGTTGAAAGACTGTGAAATAAGACTGTTAAATATCCATCATCCCTTCTTTCCTCCATCTATTGCTTTCAGCATTAGGAGAGCTTGTGCCCTCAAGATACCCGCAGCAAGTATAAAATTCTGTTTCCCTCCTTGCCTCCAAGGAACATGACTTTATCTTTGTCTGAGCATTCTCTTCCCTTTCAGTTACTGAGGCCAGCAACCCAGGCAGTGAATGCTTTTGCAGTCACTGCACACAGCCAGAACATAACCAGATCCATTCAGAGTTCATTGAATCTCTTCCCAGATAAGATGCCTGTGGATGCTCCCTCTGACTACCAAAAAAGCAAAGGCACCACGAATAGGCTGCTGGGGTCTGTAAGAGCTCGCACGACACGCACTGTGCACTGCATCTGAAAAGCATAATACAAAGTGCGATGCATAAAGCCTGCATCTTGTGATAAGTCTGGCCTTCTCTAACAGAAAGTTTTCATCAACAACATAGGATGAAACACTAATGTTTAAAGAGCAATGTGATTTAAAAATAGCTCTGTGATGAAAATAAAAGAGCCCTACTCCCTTGTAGCTAATAACTGGAGTCATTCTTAATATACATAGCTTGGGTATTAGGAAAAGTGACATCAGTGAAATGCCAGTGAGGTTACACTGGTAGGAACGTGTGAGCTTGTCCTGTTCTCTGACCCTTAGGCTATGTGTGTGTGTCTGCAGATGCCACTTTGCTGAAACTTTAAGGGAGACATCATCTTACCTGCTAGATGATATTTCAGCAGGGTCCTTTTATTTGCCACTCTTTATTGCTCTGTAATTGTAGTTGACAGCCTTACCTGGTACAAGGTTACAAAACCTCTTCAAGCTTAGCAGTGGTCCTGGACACCCATGTATATGGATGCATATATGCATGTAAGTATACACATATCCCTATATATATATATCTTCTGCTTAAACAGAAAACATTCAACGAAGTAAAATGCAAGAATTTAACTTCCACAGACAGCAGCAGCCAGTCTGAAATTGAAGCACAATGTTTTCACTGGGAGCAGGGGAGGGCCCCTTGATCTAGTAAAGTGTCAGGACTGTAGTTTAAAGGCAGATCAGAGTGAACAACAGGGGATTTACATGATCATCACTGCTACACAAGGACTTCTGCATAATGAATCATCCCTTATTCAGAACTTGCAGGCAAAAAGCACAAAGGATTTGCCAAGACACCACTGATGCTGGTGTTGCCTTTCCACTGCTGTGTAACCCACAGCGATCGCAATGCGGAGAACCACAGGAAAATCTACCATTGTCAAGCTGAGCTCAAAGCTTGAAATTGCATTAAATGTCTTCACTATATAACCTCACCTGATCCTCCCGGGCACCCAGAGTTTCTGCCCTTATCAACCCAGGAGGCTTTTTGGTGTATTTTCAGCAAGGAGAATGAGTGAAATTGCTTGTGATTAAATTTTCATGGTGAAGAAGGGAAGACTCTTAGGATTCCACCTTCTTCTTTGAAATATTTTGTTCTCTGTTAATAAGTGAATATGCTTAAAGATTTGGGGAATGTATGCACATCAGACTGGGTGGCCGATCAGAGCTTGTTCTTTCTGGTGTCGGAGCAGTCTCTTGCTGGTTTGATCACTGATGTAGCTTGAAAACCCGGGTAAAAAATTAAGTTAAGTAATGAACCTTTTATTTACAGACCCTACATGGGTGGATTTTTATGTGGCTCTTCGAAGCTGCTTATACATAACTCCCCACTACTGCAAGCAAAGGGGTTTGCATCTGGGCTATAGCAGTCACAGAAACAGTGCAGAGAAGAGTGTTTTGTGAAGAATCCCACCCCTTCACCAGCAGTTTGGGGGGCCAAAAATGCTTCCAAACCAGGAAGCCTTTTGGAGTTCAGATGATGCTCTTGGCAGGCAGGGGTTTTTTGTAGCCACCCTCAGCAAAACCCCAGCTCCAGTCCAATCACCAAAAGTGTAACATTTCCTTCTTCTGTTCATGCCTTTCCAAACCATTTCCATAACTGTGCAAGACCCTGATCTTCAAAGAAAGCCTCGATCAAGGGAAGAGAGAAACTTCCCACTCAGATGAGACACCACAGAGTCTGAAGACAATCTCTCAGAGCAGCAGCAGTTGCCCTGTGGCAGCCAGCTAAGTAAAATGGTATTATAAACTCTGCATGGATCAGAGCTCTGCATTTATAATGGAGATGCTTCCGAGGCTTCAGTTATTATTTGCCTCAACAATAACATAAGAAAAATTTGTTCACTTTAGTTAAAAATACCTTGAGAAAAGGAGGACACACGGCTTCACTCTGCCGCATCCCTGTCAGAGGTGCTATTGAGGAGGATGTGCAGCATCTCCAAGGGGATGCTTCAGAGCAGTTGGGCCAGATGAGACACTGAACATCCATCAAGGGGTATCTGCAAAGGTGCTACTTTATAATTTCATGTTACATGGTTCTTGGACATACAATTAAAAAGTAGGCAACAGTCCAGCACCTCCTTGTCCCGGATGTAGTGGCTCTGTGGCTTTTTATAGGATCCTCCTGTCATAGAATCATAGAATTGTTTAGGTTAGAAGATCATCAAGTCCAACTGTTAACCCAGCACTGCCAAGTCCACCACTAAACCATGTCCCTAAAACCATGGACTGATGAATATGTAGCATTTTCAGTGAGATGCATTTAAATGGAAGGGATAGTGCAATGTGAAGAGCACAGAGTGCTCTGTGCGCCATTGTCCTCAGAGGGAGGCAATTTTAGGGAGCAGAAGTATGAACCGTTGTGGTAGAAATGGCTTATAATGGTGCAAAAGAAGTTCTGCTTAGGGCTGGACTGTGTCTGGCTGCAAGGGGCGTCTGTCCCACTAGGGACAATAGCACAGACACTGCCGTGAAGGCACAAACTCTTGATTTTACCTTATATTTTTTACAACAAAGTATGTGAAAGGGGACTCGGACACAGAAGAGAAGGCAGATGGTCTCTTATAGATAAATAAGACTAGAGAAATATAGATTACAGGGTTGTGAAAAGAAATTGAGGAAATGCATTAGTCAAGTTGTTTCAAAGCCTTGAATAAGGTTTAAATGGGATCCTTTACCATGCATCTTGTTTGAAGGCAGGACAAGTCTGTGAGTCAGTGCTGGTGGGTGTACTGGGAATCTTTATGCTTCCTTTTATTTATTAAATGTTGGCCCTGCCTGTCAGGAAACCATTTAGCAATAGGAACATTTGCACTTCAATCGAATAGAGCTTCCAGTGTTTTACCTTTTGCCCCTGAAATTTGTTTCTGTCATGTAGCCTCCTATGATTTGATTTCTCTCCTGACAATATTGGGGTTTAAACAGAACACAGAAGCCAGATCTTGCTGATGTAAATCAGTACAGCTCTACTGAAATCAATGTAACTGTGGTATTTTACACCAGGAAGAGTCTGCGGTGCAGACTCAGCACTGGAGAAAGGATTAGGGAGAATGGTTACACTTCTACATTTATAAATCACGGCAAAGCACTTTTTAACAAGCAGAGGTGTGATCCTGCATAACTCAAGCCTCCCTGGCAGATGATTAGTGACTTCCCTCATAGTAATTAGTGGGATGGTTTAGAAATTATTATTATACTGTGGTTCAGTCAGTTGTGCCAGCAAAGGCTTTTCACTCCTTCTGGCTCCTGAGAAACATCGTCTTTATGTTTCTGTTGAGAAGAGACCTGTGGCCTCCCAACAGCAAATCACATCTGTAGGAGTGTGCAGGCAACCTCAGGAGATCACAAGGTTTCTTGCAAGAGGAAGGAAGTCTCAGTGGAAGGATGGGCTGATTAAACCAAACTAGACCGTCTTCACTGCAGCTCCACCTTTGCTTATAAGCTCACTTAAGAGGAAGAATGAAGAGCACTTCAAGCTCATGATTCCTCATAGACTGTCACAGTTACTTAGCAGCTTTAAATGCTAATAGCGTTAAGTACCTGTCCAGTCCCTCTTAACAGACTCAACCTGTTGCATGTAGAGCAGCTCTTGGTGGATTTGTTCACTCACTGCTCAGCTAACACAGTTCTTTTCTGGAAACCACTTAGCACCAGAACAAAACAGAGGGCAAACCCCCCCTGCTGTTTGCAATTTTTATTTTGTGAGGGTTTTTAACTATTTGGCCCAAATACTGGAAGGCCAAATCCTCCCCTGGATTGAAGCTGGTCTGGATTTACACCTTCAAATGAGCTGAGCTCACAGGAGGAAACGAGCTGGGGCAGAGGCTTTGGTATCACCTGCCTTCTAAACCTTGCAGCTTTCAGCCAGAAAGTAGAATTTATTCTGTGCTTGGCTCTATGCTTGCTTGCTTGTTTGTTTTAGGCAGTCGATTACGAGATGAACAGAGCTTTCATGCTGACAGTGATGGTATCAAACCAAGCTCCCCTGGCCAGTGGCATCCAGATGTCCTTCCAGTCGACCGCAGGAGTCACCATTTCGGTCACAGATGTCAACGAAGCACCGTATTTCCCAACGAACCACAAGTTAATCAGGCTGGAGGAAGGGGTGCCTACGGGGACCGTCCTGACAACGTTTTCAGCAGTGGATCCTGATCGCTTCATGCAGCAGGCAGTAAGGTGGGAGACCAGGCAGCCAGTGAGCTCATGTACAGGTGGGGGATTGCAGCTGCAGAATTTTGGAGAGCAAAGCAGCTGAAAGTTAATTCACAAACTAACCTGTGTGAGATTAGTAAAATGCTTGGCAGGGATCGGCACCCTCAGTTGGAGTGCCTGCAGAGTATCCTGCAGGCCTGTGAACTCACCATCCTCCCTGCTCCAGGTAAGCCAGAGTGGCTGGGTGCAGGAGGGCAGGCAGAGTTGGACCCCGCATTACTGGCTTGCAGAGGGGCAGCTGGCAGGGTCAAGTTCAAGCAGTCAGTAGCAAGGGGTCTCTGCATGGTTACAGAGCCACAGAGGTCAGGGCTGCATCCTACTAAATGTTTTGATTCTGTCTTGTCAAGGATGCTTTGACCTATGTAGTTTGTGGACTTTATAAACACAGAGGCATAGAAAAAAACAGCTTTGTTATTTTCTGTTTTACAGGGGAGAAACTGAGGCACAGAAGGGGCTAAGAGCTAGATTTCCAAAGGGAATTACTGGGATTTTTAATCATGTCTTGTGTTGCTTCCAGAGGATTTAGGTTCAACCTGGCTTAAAAAGCATAGAACAGAGGAGCTGTCAGCCCATTCAGATCAAGGCTGGCTTGGTTACAAATAGCTGCTGAACAGGCTTTTAAGATGTCATATAGTTAAATATTGCCTGAGCAGTCAAACACCCGTTCACATGCCATTGGCACTTGGTCTTTATCCTACTAATGCCAGTCCAAATAAAGCACCCCAGCAGCCCTTGCCTGCTCTGCAGTGAATGAGATTTGTTCTCACCTTCCCTTTCCCTTCAGACCAGCTGCCAAACCTATCCTCCTCATTAGTTGCCTTCCCTATGAATGGGATGCAGCTGGAAAAATTTTAGCCTTGTAAAAGTTCAATGTTTGATCTGAGCAGTTTGAGACCGAATTTAGTCTGTGCGGCAAGCAGGAGGCTGTCACTCACTGGGGTTTTTTGTCCCACCTGGCAAACTGGGCTCTGAATCCATTGTTCAGGACCCCAACTCCTACACCTCCCCACCAGGAATTGTAGTGGGTAAAAGTGCGTGTGCATGTGAGTCCTTGTGACACCTTTTCCAGGTACTTCAGCCTCCGTCTGCGCAGATGAAAAACGCATTTCCTGCTCTTGGCTACTTCTGCATGCACAAAGTTTGTTTCTTTTTTCCTCTTTCTGTAAGGACTGCAGTATTTTTGGCAGAACCTCAGTATACAACACGGGCGCATCCAAGGCCACTTAAACTTACATCAGTTGTGACACTTCGTGTCAGGAACAGTTTGAAATATTTCACCTGGCACAGAGCTGTCTGGTCTAGAGTATGATAGTTTACTCACTGCCTTCTCTTGTTGTGTTTAGACAGGTATTGTGACTTCTGAGGAGAGAGACCATCCTCACTAACAAGCCAGTTCTTCTTACATTCTTTTTGAAATGTTGGCCTTTGAAGGGTCATTATTTCCGGCGTGTCTGTACCAAGGCTGGTTTTCAGAGGAGAGGACAGCTCGTTTCTGACTGAATACTCTCTCTAACCCAGAGATGGATGGTCTGTAATCCAAAGAAGTACCTGCCATTTCTGGGGGAAGGAGCGGCTCTGCTAAACTGTTCCTGCCATCACACAGAGCAAGTGCAGGGTCCTGTAAGACTTTCTGTGAACATGAGCAGCCAATTACTGGAGTTGTTTTTTCCTAGGGCTTCCAGAACACACATTTTGTGCATCCACCAGCACTCTTGTTTCCGAACCCAAGTGCAATCCCTCTTACCCCCTTTTCATCAGGGACAGCCCAATGCCGAGGCTTGGCAAAAAGCAGTGGGGTGTTGTTGGGGTCCTGTTTTTTGTGAGCTATGCAAAGGATATATTGTTTTTATTTCACAGCTGGCATTGGTGAGTTATGGGGGAAAAGATACCCAAACAGCTAAGCCTACAGATCCGTGATAAGCCCTTCTCAGAGCTGATCCAGCTGCTAGAGCCTTGCATAGAGTTTTCAGTCTCTAAACAATCTTTGATGAAATGGAGGTTTTAGAAATAGAAGATGAGGAAGCAGAAGCATCTCCAGTAAGGCACAGCTTGGCATGACCAACGTCGCATCTCAAGTTATCCTCATTAGCCACAGACACATTCATAAAGTCAGCTTTGAGGCTGGATGCCTGGTCATTTAGCAGAGAAAGGGCAGGGGACTCACAGCAGTGATATTAAAAAGAAATGAAAACATCCCAAAGAGTCTAGCTCCATGAAATGTAATTCTTCCCTTTGGCAGGGGCTCATGCAGCTGTGTGTTGCTTTCCTGCTCACATGGATTGATGCAGCTCAAATTTCACTTTGAGTTTCAGCTTCAAATAGCCCATTTCTGGAAAGGGGTATTCACCAGAAGCCTTCCCTCCTGCCTGTGTATCCAACTACAAAAATGTATATAAAACTATCAGCAGCTCTGAGTTACCCATGAACTAAGCTCAGGTTTGGTTTGTTTATTTCAGTAATTTGTCCATTTGCTAGCTTCCAGTTTAGGTAATAAGGGCCCATCTCAACTCAAATTGTTGTTCAAGTAAGTAAGGAATAAATAAAACCAAGAAAACAAGCAAGCAAGGAGGGTAAACAGAACACATCGATCTGGAGAGCGTGGAAAGAGTTTGTCCAGAACAAACCGTGTTCATATCTGGCTGTGCAGGACACGAACAGATTTGGTCTATGAGTTGACTGAGTTGTTGGGGTATGAATATGCCCCCGGGCTCTTCCAGCCCCAGGGCATGCCGGGGACTGCCAAGGGGAGCCCCTTGTTGCAGCTCTCTCCAAACCTCACACATGCATAGGATTGTCTTACCCGCTATTTCAGGAACATATGAAAATGCTTCAGGAAAGCAGACCTGGGTCCATGCCTCAGTACAGCTGTGAGTTCCCATTATAGTGACCCCAAGGCAGATGCTGATAGAAAAGAGTGGCCTGGAAACTGCCATTTTTCCAATGTGGTATTTTCCAAACTGTTATTTATTAGCGAAGGGCAGAAAACAAGAGTAGAAAACAAAAGTCTTTAGAGCAAGAGCTATTTTAGGAAAGGCAGCATTGAGAGAAGGAGAGAGCAGGAGTCCATCCTCTAATTCAGGCATACAAATGCAGTGGTCATCACAGACCCCATTTCTCCCTGGCTGCAGAGACCTCAAGCTATGTCCACTCCCAGCAGCAGGAAGCTGGCATGTAAGTGGCACTTAGTAAAAAGAAAAGCCTTTAAAATGAAAGAAATAAAAAAATTGAGTAATTGTAGAGGTCAAACCCCAGATACTCAATTAGCGTTTTGTTTGTCAACAAAACCAGTTATCAAAGGTCCTTTGAATCATGGGTCAGGAGTCCAGAAAAACCTTATTTCGAGCAGTATAAAGGATATGTCAGTGAAAAGACTGCCGTGTATTTATTTCCTTTCTCTGTAGATACTCTAAGCTGTCAGATCCTGCAAACTGGCTGAACATTAATGCCACAAATGGTCAGATCACTACTGCTGCTGTCCTTGATCGAGAGTCAGACTACATTAAGAATAATGTCTACGAGGCCACATTCTTGGCGTCTGACAACGGTGAGCCCAGGCTTCGCATTGTTCATGCTTCAATAAGACTCTAATGTGATGCATTAAGAGAAATGATGCCCTGACAGAGTTGTCAGTATAAGTTATCTTTTTCCTAGGTTTTTATGGTCAAAAATGTGAAAGTGGGACGGGAAATTGCTGGAGTAAATTAAATGTGCACAGTATACAGAGAGTGTTATTAAGGGAAGGGGAGGACAAATGGAAAATCGATTTGAGGAGTTCAGTATAGCCTGAACTTAAAAAAATGTCAAAGGGATGTGCTCTCCAAGGGCTGCCGAACACACTGGTCCTGATGATCATCCCAAAGGCACTGATCAGAGCATTCCGGAAACCTTCCTTCAGGAAATCAGAAATTATTGTAGGGGATGGCAGGAGGCTATTAAAAATAAGCCAATGATCCATT
>WYDI02027194.1:0-13159 GCA_009867235.2 Psittacus erithacus | reverse complement strand
GGAAACCTTCCTTCAGGAAATCAGAAATTATTGTAGGGGATGGCAGGAGGCTATTAAAAATAAGCCAATGATCCATTAGCTTTCATGAGAGGTGTCTGTTTGTGGGTCTGTTGTCGAGGCTAATCTCTCTCTGTCCACCACCACTTCTGAAATGTGCCACCACCATCAGAGCATCTGGATGCAGATGGACCAAAGGCACTGAGGCCAGTACAGATCTTCTCATGGAGAAGTCCCACTAAGGTTTGCGCTTCATTACTCATTTAAGGTCACGCAGTGCTTTTGATCAGATTAGCACTGTGAACTTCAGCACTGGCCTCACTTAAGGGCACACAGTCCATTGCTGCTGCCCTGGATTTTTCTTCCTAATTCTGATTAGGAGGAGCTGATGACTTTTTTGCTAATGATACCAGACTGTGGCTATGCTGTTATTTCATTCATCAGTTCCCCCACTTGGAAAAGGCTTTGTGGAAGGCTTAGTAGTTCCCCTGGGCAAGAAGAGGGTCTTCCTCCATTTCTGCCACCCTCACCTTCCCTCTGCAAGGTGCTGAGCACTCACATCAAACCAGAGCCATGCTTCAGCAACAAGATTAAGTTTAGGCTTGGCTGTGAGCACCCAAGTATATTGTTCATGCTCTGTAGGTGCTTTCAGGGCAGTGTGTGTTAGCTCTTGTCATCCCTGAGGCTGAAGGGTGCCATGTCCATTATGAGCAGTTACGGTGGTGCTTGCAGGGCTAATGAAAACTTGCTCCCTCTGGGGTTTCAGGCTTCACTTCAGTCATTGCATCCAGAGTCACAGGGGCAAAGCAAACTCATGGAAGAGTGTCAATGCTCAGTAGCAGTACCAAGAAGCAAGTTTTGTGCCTTCTTTGTGCCGTCACTGGTAGGACTTAGCCCCATCCTAAGCTTCCACTTTGCAGCCAGGGCAGCAAAATCCAAAATAATCTCAAGGGGATCCAGCAGCATTCTTCTGCAAGACCCACAGAACAGATCAAATAAGTTGGCCGAGACTATTCACAAAAGCAGTGGTAGAGTTTGAACCCATCAAACTAATCCTCACCATCTGACCTTGCAAATCCCAGGCACTTAGTGCAGTGTAATTAGGAGTTAACCCCTTTCCTTGGCTTCAGTGCTGACACTGCAATGCATCAGCACTTCCACATCCATCATTCAGCAGCTCAGAAAGTAAGGACGTACATAAATCTCTGTATTTTGAAAAATTAATCCATCACTCATATATTGCAGCCATTAAAATGCACATAAAGCAATACCTTGTTTAAAATTCTGTCTAGAGTGCTTAGGATAACAGCTAAAGTTTCAGCAAGGCTTATATAGTCTCTTTCCACATTTCTCCAAAGTTTCAGGCTCTCCAGCATCATGTACTCATTAAGGAAAGGCTTTTCCTCAAAGGTTTTGGTGGAGCTTTTTGTTCCTTTCTTGAAGAAGCAGCAGCATCTTGTTTTCTTGAAGTTCTTTTTGCTGTTTTCAGTATATGGTAAAAAAGTTCAGCCAAGTAATCCTTGGACAGTGCTTGCTTTCTCTCCCTGGGCTACAGTGCAGAGATACTCACTTTAGGAAAAGTCTTTTCGGCAGTGAAAAGCGGGGGAGGAAAAGGGGAGTCAATTCTTTTCATTTCTCCTAAGACTGTCCCAGAACGGCACTCAGGAGCACATAGAACCAAAATGCCAGGACCCAGAGCCCAGTGATACCGAATTACCCTACAAAACTGCATTTCTACCTGCAGCAATTGCAGGTTTATTTCAGCCGCATGCCAGGTAGCGCCTCTCAGGACTGCTACTTCCCGTTCAGTCTATCTCAGAGTTTAGAATGTGAGCCTTGCATTCATCCCAGAAGATACTCTGGTCAATGTGAAAACAGCAAAACAACTTTCCTTGGTCCCAAAAGTCAGTTTTCACTTTCAGCCCCAACATCCTGTCTGTCTCTCCAGAAACTTTCAAGGCTGATCAAAGACATTGTTTTAGAGGGAGACTTACCCCATGCTTACTAGATGAAAGGATGAGATCAGTGATTGAAGAGCTTATGTAGGAACCATGAAAGAAGGATTTTCAGGGCTCCTTCAGAGTTTTCAAGGCTTCTTTGAAAAATGGAGCAGAAATGAGAAAGGAATGTAGGAAGGAAAGTCTGTAGCAGCAGAAGCAACACTCAGAAGCATAGTGGGGAAGTGGTTTGTGTAGCTTTACATCCAGCACTGGGAGGAAGAGCTAGAACTGAAAATACAGAGTCAATAAAGAATACTTCAGCATTTCGGGGAAGGCTGCTCTCTCTTGCCAGGGCAGGTATCACTTTGTGTAAGTGGCCATTAGTCAAACAGATGTGGCTTCTCATCAAGAAGGGGCTGGAGGACTGAGACTGCGGTGCTGCAGCATCCCTGCTGTTTGTGACAAATGTAGGGAGGATGAAGAGCTGTATGTTGGGACATGCTGCTGCTGCCATGGGCTAATGATGATGATTAGCTCATAGCTTTGAGCAGGGACCTTTCGCCACTGAAGCTAGGGCTAACTGTGGGATGGGCTTTCTTTGCAGCAGTGTAGTGGTCTGCAAATCTAAATACTGGCTAGCAAGTGCTACAGTAAATGCTGACCAACAGATTACACTACTTACTTTTTTTCCCCTCCAAGCCCTCTTCTTCCTCTTGTTAGATATCTTTCTAATGGTTACTCATCTTCAAAACAGCCAGTACCAAAATTTGCACTGGCAACTTGACGTCACCTCCTTCTATTTTTAGAGTTTGACTAAGGACATTGCTGTAGGCTACAAATCTGCAGAACTCAACCTCAGTGTTCTGCAGGAGTGAAAAACAGCAACATTAGGAGGCTTGGGAAACTTTTAATAATACCTCTTAAAGCAAGAGACCATGAAAGTGCAGTATGTCCCTAATAAGGTCCAAGGAGGGAGGATGAAAATCCTGGTTTATTGAAACTGGATGGCAGAGAGGGGGCTGTTGTCAATCCCACTGCTTCTCAAGTGATGGTCATCTGTCCATGCTTGGCTCTGCCTCTCCCACTCAGGTATACCCCCCGCAAGCGGCACTGGCACTCTGCAGATCTACCTAATCGACATCAACGATAATGCTCCTGAGCTCCTGCCAAAGGAGGCACAGATCTGTGAAAAGCCAAACCTGAATGTCATCAACATAACAGCCGCGGATGCTGACATTGATCCAAACGTTGGGCCCTTTGTCTTCGAGCTGCCAAGTGTGCCATCTGCGGTGAGGAAGAACTGGACCATAACACGGCTGAATGGTAAATGGGGCAGGCAATCCTGAGGACATTTGGACTCTGATTCACTAATGAGGCCACATGCGGTTTCAAACTTCCAAACTTTCCTACTTTTTTATCTGATTTTTATTTTTTAAAGCACATTATGGGTGACATTATAGACAAGATAGTTAATCAGAAATGATTTATATCAGACCTGCGGTATAACTCTGAAAGCCTTGGCACTTGGCTTTTTTTTTAATGCAGTTCATAATTATGAGCAGTTATCAGTAGTGAACAGAGTATAAATCATCCATAATGGCCAAGGGGAAAAAAACTATTATCAGTCTTCCTTATGTTCCTCCAGTGTAATTGTCATAAGCCACAATCAGGATCAATGTTCATTTCTCTGACCATAATTGCATAAAGGCAGCCTTTTAATTTACCGTGGAACCAGGAGGGCCAGGTAAGCGTGAAGATTACCAGCCTGTGAAGGATTTTTATATTGCAGTGTGGAACCATAATTGTTCCTCTTATTGGTAGTTTCAGCAAAGGATGGGAAATGTCAGGGAGCCGCTGGCTAGTTTTGGCTTCAAAGCGGGTCCCTCTCGCTGAGGTCTTGCACCTTCTGCCAAGCCAGGGGCAATGGCTTGTTCCCTCACAGCTCAGGGCTCAGTCCCACAGCTCTTGTGTCTCCATGGGAGGGAACACAAGAGGGATTGCTTGGTTGAGCATGTCATCAACAGGCAATGGGCTTCCCAAAAATCCTGATGAGGGAGGGTGGGTGAGCAGAAAACCTTCACAGTAGCAGCCCAGACCCAAGGAGCATCATCCATGCCTTACTATTTGCATTTCATGCCGTTTTAAACGCATGCAACTGGATTTGCAAATGACATCGAGGTAGGTTAGTGCAGCAGTGCAAACACAGTGTTTTACGATGCACAGGCTGATTGCTGACCCATCTGCTAGGGCAGAAGTCTGAAACTGTCCTGCCCACGTGTGCTGTTGATAGCCTCTTCTTCAGGACTCAGAAGACTGCTGTAGCAGAGGAGCCCTGCATCTACAAGTGTGGCTGCAAGGCTGTACCAGTGTCTGTCATCTGTCTGTCTGTCTTGGTCTCTCCAGGCGATTATGCCCAGCTCAGTTTACGAATCACATACCTGGAAGCGGGTGTGTATGATGTGCCAATCATTGTGACAGACTCGGGAAACCCTCCCTTGTACAACACGTCCATCATCAAAGTGAAGGTGTGCCCGTGCGACGAGAACGGCGACTGCACCACCATCGGGGCCGTGGCTGCTGCAGGGCTGGGCACGGGTGCCATCATTGCCATCTTGATCTGCATCATCATTTTACTCAGTAAGTATTACAAGGCTCATGCTGCTGGGAAACATGATGTTTCCCATTCCATTCCCCTTTGTCCCACTTCTATACATGGTGTTTTTCCAGGGCCTTGCGAGCTCCATGCAAAGGACAGCGCCGTGAACTTTGGGCTGCAGGGGGTGGTTCACACATCTGCTTTTGAAGCTTCTTCACTGCAGCATCAGCAGAATGAGCTAGAGCACTCTCATCAGTGCCGATGCATGCATCGGGCTTTTCTTTCTAGGATTTCCAGTAGCTTTACAAACATAATTGCATCTGACAACATCTTGTAGGTAGTGAGTGCAGGACTCAGTTGAAGGACTTGTCCAAAGTCCTGGGGCAGACTGCCCCATAGCTCTCAGGTTCCTGGCTGGCTGTGGATATACTGGTTCCGAGTACCTGATGCACTGGTTGTGAGAGTCTGGCTATTCCCTGGCCAAGCCAGGGCATAGCTGTAGCTTTTTGGCTGTTCAAAGAAAAAGATCATGGTGGATGATGAGTGCTTTAAGAGGAAGGTTCTCCAGTTTGTTCAGGAGCATTGGAGAGCTGACAGTGCATCGCAGAGAAGGGCTGGCCATCCCTTTGCTCGAGGCAAAGCCATCCCTTTAGCCCAGCAATGCTGTTAGTCCCGAGTTTCCATGAGCATTAGCAATAACCATGGTGCACACACTTAAATATAAAAATGATATCATTATAACTTCAAGCAGGAGTTGGCACAGTAGGAATTGATAAAAACAAGTGTTGAAATGAACAATGAGGTAAATATTCATCAAAGAACACAGGATGAAGCCATAGGACTCCCATTAAAGCTAATGGGAGTTATGGTGCTAAATCACATTTAATATTTACCCCCAGTGTGTTTAAACAGAGAGCAGACAGAGCGACGTATGCTACAAATGTCATCTAATGTGGCTATGATGTGGTACATTACGCGAATGGGTCATCTTTGGGCAAACATCCACCCTCCTGGGCCAGCGGTAGAAATATATTGTTGTATAATTGATTTACTGTATTGGTCTGGAGAACGAGCAAGAAAGCCGTGTTTGTGGACATGCAGTCCTGTTCCTCCTCCAGCCCGTCCGAGCCAGTGGAAGCATCCCTGTGCCTAGCCACGATGCGCAATTCCTGTCCTTCACTGAATGAGGGGTCCCAGGGCCAAAACGTTCCAGGCTGCTCCCTCCAGCAAAGGCATTTGTTGCAAACACATCACAGTTGCACACCCAGAAGAAGACTTGGTGTTCCTCAGTCCCACCATGTTTGGTACTCTGGGGTGTGCAGGAGTGCTGTACTGGAAGCCACAAAGGTGATTTAAACACGGGGCTTTTCTTTTGCTGGTCTTGTATGAATCCATATGCTAAAATACGATTTAAAAAGTTGAAAATCTCATTGACTGAAATTAACTTTAGCTGAAGGACATTTGATTTAAGAGATTCCTTTTTTCATTTTCAGATACATTATCCCATTTTAAATTACGGGTTTTATTACAAAAGCTTATTTTTACATTCATTGTCATTCTAATTGACTTTTTTTTATCTTCAAGAGCTGCAAAAGCACTGTATCAGTGATGAAAAATGTAATATGCGATGAACAGTTTTCCATTTACATCCTTCCGTGTTTTGCCTCCTTTCTACCTGTTTTATGTCGTGACCTCTGAACAATAGCCTGGAAAAAGGCAGATGTGGGGTTTTTTTGTGCTATTTGTCCATTTTTGAGTCAGCAGGTCAAAGTTTGATGGCTTTAAAAGGAAGAAGCAGCAAGAGAACAGATCTGAGGTTGCTCAGGTGAAGGAAGTTTCTGCCTTTACCTTTGCTCAAAGGTTTTTTTCTTCCCAGTACCTGATGTATTAGCTGCACAAATAATACATTTAGGAAAGCAATGCAATAAAAAATTGTGATGGGTGAAGACAATAGATTTCAAGGAAAGCTACATGCAGAGTGAAAATGGGTCTAACAGCAGTAATAGCACTTCCTATTCTGCAGAGTGAATAAAAGGAAGGAGAGTGCACTACATCCACTATTGACACTTTGAAGGTCCCTTTTTTTTCCAAGGTAGCTGTAAAGGCATTAATGGCACAGAAAAAAACTACAACTGCATGAAAAAGTAGCATTAAAAAAAAAAGGGGGGGGGAGAAGAAGATAAACCCTGGTAACCATTATAATATTGTCTTTGTGGACTAGGCAGGTATCTCGTTGTGAGAGACTTGAAAAGGAACAAGAAGAAAAGGACTTCAATAGTCTGCTAAATAGCTGAAGTTTTGTATCGCAGATAAGAGTTACATTTTCTTCCCTTTTCTTTTTTCTCTCTTGAATAGATCCAGGATAAGCATTAAAGAAATGCTGAACTATCTGAAAACAATTCTGTTAGCTGACAGGCGGGGATGGCAGCCAGTTGGCACACAGTGGCAGTAATTAGCTGTCCAGTCCTCTTCCACTCCACTGAATTCCTGTTGGGTATAAACACTTTGCTGCTGGGAGGGAGAACTCAGATCCCCTTCAACTCCTCCTCACAAAGTGGGGCTGCAGGCTGAGCTGTGCGCCCATGTCCCCAGGGTCTGGTCTCTTCTCTATCCTTGCCCTCTGTGAAGGAGCACCCAGGCTCAGTGGAGAGGTGAAGGGAAAGAAAACGTGGTTGCTTGTGCAGCTTAAAAGAGACAAAGAACGTTTGGGATCTTACATTCTCTTGGGTTCGTTTGTGTTAGATGCATTAGTTTGGCGTGGTCAAGAGCTGACCCAGATGAAATGAACCTGGGCCATGCGTTCCCACCTCCACTGTCCATCCATCTCTCCCTTCTCCAGCAGATTGCCTCTGCCACAGCTTGGTGTGTGGCTTGCATGGAGAGTGGAGGGGGAAGCAGACACTAGGAGGTGTAACTGCATCAGCTGCCCAGGCTTAATTTCTATTTTGATGGCATTATTTGCAGCTACTGAGTATGAGAACAAAACCGAGCGTATTAACAGGTTCTTGAAGAAGACAAGGTCTGGTTTCCTTATGCTAGTGGAGACAGGTTCCCAGAGCAACTTCCACACAGTAAGTCACAGGGAACACACAACCTCTGAGATGTGAGTGAACTTGTGAAGGATGAGGTTGTGGAGCAGGGAGTCAGCATTCCCTTTGGGTAAAGTTGTTAAAGTTGGGAAAAACTTCTCATGATTGAAGAACTGTTCTTCTCTCACTGTTACTGTGCTGAGAGAGATTTGCCAGGTCCTGGCATGTAGATGCTGATGCCTGAGGAGGTTGGCTGTGTGATACCAGATCTGCTCTCCCTTGTTCTGCAAAGCTAGCCCTGCTCTCTGAAAGCATTTCAAATGATCTTAGAGCTGCTTTGCAAGTCAGTGGCCAAATGTGTGTGCTAATGTCCTGGCTGATGTGATCTTGGAATTCTAGAAAGCCTTCCTCATGTACCAAAGAAAAGTATGAGAGAGTCCAAATCCAATTACAGGACCCGGTGTTACACAGCCTCCCCAAACCAGTCTTTCTTGGCCAACTGCAGACAGCAGCAAAACAACTCCCATGACCAGGGCTTGTGACCTGAATGGGCATTGCTGTATCACACTGGGGGAAGAGCTGCTTGTGCACAAGATGTGGGCCATCTGTACCCGTTTGCTTCTCAGCGCCTCTGCGGCTGTCTTCCCCCCACCTTTGTTTTGTGCCCCTGAATGAAATAAAGGTGGGAGTCTAATCCTGAGATTAGATCAGATCTTTTCAGAAAGCTGCAGGTTTCACACTTCCTGTTTGCTTTCCGTTGGATGATGTGGTTTACATCTGATAAAAACCAGCCACATCAGCACCGGTGATGGATCGTAAAGAAATGTTTGTGGTGGAGGTTTGTCACAGCATTCACAGCTTTCACTGAGTATGAGGTAGAGCATGCAATAGGACAAAATTTCATTCCTCTTACTAGCAGCCAGTGAGGTTCTCCATAGTGGAAGAGGGCAGGTGAGACACTGGGACATGCCACCATGCTCTGGCCCATGCAGCCTGGACTTGTGCTGTGTGAGGTCGCAGCTCATCCCGCTTCTTCCCTGTTACAGCCATGGTTCTGCTGTTCGTGGTGTGGATGAAGCGCCGGGAGAAGGAGCGCCACACCAAGCAGCTCCTGATTGACCCCGAGGACGACGTCAGGGACAATATCCTGAAGTACGATGAAGAGGGAGGTGGGGAGGAAGACCAGGTGAGAAGAGTCTGTGGGTCGTGGCCAAGGAGCAGCTGTGCAGTCTGTACCCTCAAAAAGGCAAAACCCACGCTATTTTCACTACAGTACTTGCAAAGGGTTGTATTCCCCTTGTTTACGCCCAGGCAGCCTTATTGGCTTCCCTGATGTGGCATGGATGTCAATGAGAGCCAGTGGAGATCCAGGGAATTCAGTATGTCACTGGGACACTGGCACTGGAGCAGGACTGTGCCAGGAGTACGATGCCAAGTGGATTTTTCTGCCCCCTAGGCCACTTCCTGGGGTGGGATAATAAATCAATCCACTGCACTCATATTCGAACAGTATTTTTGTTATTTCAGTCACTAAATTTGTGTATTTTACCATTTCCCATCAGAGATCTTATAAAACCCAGCCAGCAGCTACCACTCTCCCCAGAACTGTGGCTGCAGGCACTTGCCTCGGCTTCCTCGAACCTAGAGCTTCTGTGGGATTTCCCAGCATTTACTTAATCATCTCTAATGCTTCTTTAATTTCTTTTAATTTCTGAATGTAGTTTGTGAGAAGTGTCTAAATACATTTGGGGATTTTCTTTTCCACTGCGGAGTGTACGGTGGCAAAGCTTTGCTTGGTGATGGAGCCCTAAGCCACAGTCTGCCTGAATGCATCAGCTTTCTGCAGTGGCTTCTTACAGACACCGATGCTGATGTTGCATGAAAACTTCCCTCGCCTGCACTCCTGGGATGTGCTTTCCCTCTGCTGGGGATGTAGTTCCTCAACTAAAGTAGCAAAGTTTGGTTGCTCGTGTTCAAGACACTGGGGCTTTTATTCCTGCCTAAGTAAAGAGCCTGTGACACTCTCAGATATAATGTTCACGCAAATTATGTGGCTCTGCATCATGTAATGGCTGTATTCTTGCTTGCTTCAGTCCTAAGGTCATGGGTGAGGGTGGTCCCAGTGGCATCTGAAGGCAAGCAGATGAGCCTGGCGAGAGCCACCTCGGGGAGCTCTTTCCCCAAAACTTGAGAAGTTCCTATTGCACAGAAAAACCCTTGCAATTGGCATTTCTTTTTTCTTGTCACTGACAAGTTAGTTATAAATACCGCTTCTGGAGATTCAGTCATCTCCATCTGAGCACAAGGATAGTTTCACCGGTAGGACAAAGTGCTGCTATAAGCATTCAAACCAGCTGAAGTATCTGATTTCAGGCAACTACATTGTAGGCTTAAATATTTTAGAAAGGATTTGTTAAAAATAACAGCAGAGGAAGAGCAGCAAACCACCATTACCTACCTGAATACATTTTTAATGAAATATTACCTGGTTCTCATTCCTTGATAGAAACCTATTCTGTTGGGATTTTTCATGAGCAGAAAGGACATAATTTCTTTGAAAGGCCTATATGCATAAATGCAATGCACATTTTAGTGTTTTTACTTCTGTAGAAATGTAATTGCAATAATACGTCTACCAGCAACGTCTTTACATTATATTACATATTTCATCAAAAGTTATGTGTATCCCTGTGCACGTGCAAACAAAAGCCAATTTTTTATCCCAGAGATTTAGATGCCATGTGAAATATTCATGAAGTATTTAAATATTTGATTTTACTCATGTTTTAAGATACACTCTTACAAGGTCAATTTTATGAGCTACTCAGAGGTCAGGTTCATCTGTAATTTAGATAGTTAGAGGGGCTGCATACTTGCTGATTAGATTTGCCATTGAACTTCAACTGGAATAGGATTAGACCTCTCGACTTGTTTGTACATTGAGTAAGCAGATGATCTGAACGAAAAGCTCTTCGTTTCACTCTGTGCCTTTCCATTTGTCACAGGATTATGATTTAAGCCAGCTCCAGCAGCCAGAGACCATGGATCATGTTCTGAACAAGACACCTGGAGTCAGAAGGGTGGATGAAAGACCTATTGGTGCTGAACCGCAGTATCCTATAAGACCAGTAATCCCACATCCAGGGGATATTGGTGACTTTATTAATGAGGTATGTTCTGTAGGGTGTCTTGTGTCACATATTAAAAGCTTGAGCGGCCAGCTAAGATCAGCTATGCAACATTCTCCTGGCTGCATAGACCAAGTGATGCTATTACTCACATGAGAAGTCAGATGCAAACTAGGGGAATAAGCAGCATGAGCAAAGGACACAGGACTTGGCCTAATAAAGGCATTGAGCCTGTAAAAAGCCAAAGTGC
Source organism: Psittacus erithacus (assembly GCA_009867235.2). Taxonomy (NCBI): domain Eukaryota; kingdom Metazoa; phylum Chordata; class Aves; order Psittaciformes; family Psittacidae; genus Psittacus; species Psittacus erithacus. The sequence continues at coordinate 2,219 of WYDI02027194.1, read as the reverse complement.
AAGCAAAAAGCCAAAGATTCCTGATCTGTGGATCTCTCAAAAGCCATGCTTTTCAGCATCCGGGCAGTATAACCTGATCCCAGTCTCCCTTGGATTACTGGGAGTATTGCAGCTGCTGAAGTAAAAGCTTTATCTGGTTGTAGACAAAGGAATGTCATCATCATAGGGAGGTGGTGGCAAGGCAGCTGCATGGGTTCCCAGAGACAAAGGTCCCATTTGGGACTCCTGGAGTTGTAATTATTTCACCAGTCTGTGCCTTCCTAGTAACTTCTATTTGGTCTAAAGCCTCAAAGAGTTTGCAGAACAGAGAAATTCATCCCAGGTGAGAGAGGGTTTCTTTATTTTGTGTTGTATTACTGCTCCTTTATCTGCTTGTATAAATATCTATCCGTTTAGTGTTTCTTATCTTGTTTTTAGTTTTGGCTGATTGAGTGGTTGCAAACCAATCAATGCATTATTTCCTCTGAGACAAAACACACCATTCATTTCCTAAGTTAGAAAACCAAATGTTATAGCGATTTAATTCTATTATTATAGCCACTTCCTGCTGTGCTTTTTTTCTTATTTTCATCATTAAAGTTTCTTCTTCCTTTGCTCCTGCCTGTCCTTCACACGCATATTTGCACACATCTATGTGCATGAAGACTCACTTTTACACATGCTCTGGCTGCTGTTTGCTGTGGTAAAACCTGCTCCATCTCCCCACGCTGAGACTGGGGTTTTGGAAGTTATGAATGCAGAACGTTTTGCTTTATTGCAGGTCTATTCCACCAGGCTTTTCCTGATGCTGGGCTGCAGCAAAGCAATTCTTTTTCTTCATATCCCAAGGCCATTTCCATGGTCTGCTACATCGCTGCCCACAATGCACAGGACCAGCAATGCTTCCCAACCCTCTGCCCAGAATTTCATACCCCAAGTCTCTCTTAATTGCAGAATTTTGCTAGGAGTGATGTTTGGGGCTTCTTCCTAAGGGAATCCAAATCATCAAAATTAAAATAATGGTTATTGGTTGGGTGCTGGTCATTCTTTCACTCGCCAAGCTGGAAATCTTAACAGGCAACCCCAGAAATGACATGCTGTCCAGGACTGAAAGCTTTCCAGGTCCAGACTTGGATCCTTGGAAGTAACTCCCCTCCCGTTCCATCTGGCTCTTTTACAGTGGCACTGGGAGTTAGTGAGTTTCTGCTGGGGGCATCCAGGAGGGCTCAACAAGATGGGGAATCCCAGCATGGGGAAGGTGCAGAACCCTCATTTTCACACTATCCTCATTTCTCTTTTCCCTTTTAGCTTTGCTACAGGGATCCCAAACATTCCACCAGCCCAGACCATTATCCAAGCACCCTTCTTTATACTCACAGAATCATAGAATGGTTTGGGTTGGAAAGGATGTTAGGATCATCCAGTTCCAAACCCCTGCATTGGCAGGGATACCTCACACTAAACCTCTGTCCAGCCTGGCCTTGAACACTGCCAGGGATGGAGCATAAACCACTTCTTTGGGCACTTCTTAGCACCATCACCCTAACACCTATGGTGGCTTATTGACAGCCTGTGTTTGCTCCCCCAGGGCTTGCGTGCGGCCGACAATGACCCCACAGCCCCCCCCTATGATTCCCTGCTGGTGTTTGACTACGAGGGCAGTGGCTCCACTGCTGGCTCTGTCAGCTCCCTCAACTCCTCTAGCTCCGGGGACCAGGACTACGACTACCTTAACGACTGGGGGCCCAGGTTCAAGAAACTGGCGGACATGTACGGGGGAGGCGAGGAAGATTAAACTGACCTCACGTTATTTAAAAACAAATAAAAGGAGAAGACAGACAAGAATATTAAGAAAAAAAGAAGAAAAAAACATACAAAAAACAAACCTACAGGCGACAGCATTAACAAAAAGAGCCGATGCAGAAGCAAGACTGTACAGATGTGGCAGCTTTTTTAATTAATATCCCCTGCTGACTGTGTTGTTATTTTTAGTGGTGACATAGGAGGTTTCTTTTTTTTTCCCTTTTTTTTTCCTTTCCAATGTTATTTTTTAGAATGTTGAGCTGTCTCGCATGAACACTTGTCTCTGCTGCAGGTTTTTTTTGTTCTTTGGTTTGGTTTTTTAATGTCAGCTGGGATATTGCTCGTTTACCTGCTTTATGACTAAAGAGAGTGAAAGGCACTCTGTCTTAACTTGAATTTCTTAGAACAGAAGCACTGTTTTTAAAATATATATATAT
>WYDI02027191.1:0-19696 GCA_009867235.2 Psittacus erithacus | reverse complement strand
CTGGGATTGCTCTGACCCAGGTGTAGGACCTTGCACTTGACATGGTTAAACTTCATAAGGTTGGCATCAGCCCACCTTAGAAACATGTCAAGGTCCCCCTGGATGGCATTCCTTTCCTCCAGCATATCAGCTGAACCAAACAGCTTAGTGTCATGGGCAAACTTGCTGAGGGTGCACTCAATCTCACTGTCCATGTCATAAAATAGTTAAGGTTGGAAAGGACCTTAAGATCATTTAGTTCCAATCCCCCTGCCATCGGCAGAGTTGCCTCAAACTACATCACATTGCCCAAGGCTGTGTCCATCCTGGACTTGAAAACTGCCAGGGATGGATCATTTACCACTTCTTTGGGCAACCTGTTCCAGTGCCTCACCACCCTCACAGTAAAGAACTTTTTCCTCATACTGAACCTGTGTGCTGCCAGATCAACCACAAATACGTGATCATCTGACATTAGAACATAGTCACCTTTTTGCTCAATCAGCACAGCATGCTAACCCTTGCATATATGATGTCTGTGTACTGTTATGTTGACTGTAGGAAGACAAAAGAAATGGCACTGGATCCAGCCTGATCTAAAGACAGGCTGTCAAAAATTTATCAACCTTTTTTTAGTACAAGTGTAATATTTCTCAGTGAATAAATCACCGGTCCCTATTATGTGGTCAGATAATTTAATCTGCTGTATCTGTTATCCTGCAATTTTGAATCAAGACCTCCATATGATCCAGTGGGGCAACTTCTCTAAACTTCTGTAAATAGCGTCTCTGATTAATACTTTTGTGCATTATTTTATCTTATTTTCAAAATATCCACATTTACAGGGCACTGAGGGTACTAAAAAATCTTACTGGCCTTGAGTCACCTCAGAGGGCATCTCCACCTACAATGTGCCTGAGGGCCCAGTAGCAGCGTTCGCACCCTGTGCTAAGCTACTTTATAGATATACTTGCCTTCTAACCACTTTTTCTCCTGACTGGACCTCCATGGGTTCACCTAGACCAGATCATGTTGAGTCCTTTTACCATACTGGGGGTTTTGGAGAGATCGTGTTACCAGCCCCTGGTCAGCCTCCTGTGCACAGCCCTTGTATGGTTTTGCTGTTTTGGGCAGGCCACTGCCCACACTGGTATCACCCTTGGCTGCTATCTCACCTACTTTTAGCAAGCACTGCTCCTTGGCACAAATACATTTTTTTACTACTATTATTGTTGTTAAGGAATTCAGTTTGCTGTCCTGGGTTAAGCAGTAGCAGTCATTTTTCTCCTTCTTAGTAGCTGGTGCAGTGCTGTGCTTTTGACTTTCAGCCTGGGAACAGTGCTGATAACACTGTTGTTGCTCAGTAATGTTTACTCTGACCAAGGAGTTTCTGAGCCTCAAGCTCTGCCAGGGAGGAGAGGAAGTCGGGAGGAAGCAGAGACAGGACACCTGACCCAAACTAACCAACAAGGTATTCCATACCACAGCACATCATGCCCACTATATAAACTGGGGGCAGTCACCTGGAAGGGCTAGATTGCTGCTCCGGTTGGGCTGGGTATCGGTTGGCAGGTGGTGAGCGGCTGTATTCTCTTCCCTTGTTATTTCCCTTGTCATTATTATTATTAGTGGTAGCAGCAGTGGTTTGTGTTATACATTAGTTACTGGACTGTTCTTATTGCAACCCATGGGAGTTACATTCTTTTGATTCTCCTCCCCATCCCTCCGGGAGCTGGGGGAGGAAGGAGAGGGGAGTGAGCAAGCGGCTTCAAGGTTCTGGGTTACCAGCTGAGCTTAAACCACGACAGTCTGCCTAGAAGTTTCAGCTTTAATTGACAGAGTTTTGTAAAGGAAGTGGCTCTTTTTACAACTCTTTTTTTTCAGATCTTGGGAAGACCATCAGGGTATTGGATCTGCTACTGAGGCAATGGCACTATGAGCTTTTTCATTTGAAAATAAATGCCAAGTGAAGCTTTTTCATCTTCCTCTGTATCGGCAATGCATTTTGGTTTGTTCATTTTTGTTTCCCAGCAAAAGATTATTCCTTAATTTCCACTGCCATCAGCAGAGAAGAGCAAGTTTAGACTGACTTGAACAGAAAAATGATAGAATGAATCTCTGAACCAGAATACTTTCTAGTGAGCCAAAGAGTTTAAAGCATTCTCCTTGAAGATATGCACTTCTAAATCTAACCAGGGGAAAAGTAACTTTTAGACAGTATACAGAACATGGAAACTATAAAGACATACAAATATACACACATATACACATTTTACTTTATAATAGCATTGCATTTAAAGAAATTAGGGGGTTTTTTAACCACAAAAGTATCTATTTTTGTGTGTGTAAAGATGATCTTTATTATAGATATTGATAGCTAGTGAAAATGCTTTATAGCACATTGTAATATTTCTTGTTTAGGGGCATGGGAAAGTAAGAAGCTAATTCAAATAGTCTTAAATTGCATCATACTAATAGACTTTCAAAAGTATGTTGTTAAATATTAATGAATTTCATTATTATGAGATCAAGTTTAGATGCATGTAATTTTTATGAGTTCATGTGTATTCTTATACTTTCGTAAATACTCATATGTTCCTTATTAAAAAAACAACAAAACAAACCAGAACAAACCACCATCAGCAAAAAACCCCACAACAACGGTGACAACAACTAACAAAAAAATACCCTCAAAAACAACAGTCTGAATGTGCTATATTTGGTCTCATCCTGATCTTATCACCTAAAAGATTTGATTGGAATTTTGTCACACATTTGGCCCCACTTACCATAGTAGAGTTAGAAGAAAGTTGGAGGATTCATACCTTCCCATACTGTAGGCTATTTCCATATTGAACAATATTAAATATTACTTGAATTTTCATTATTAATGCTCTGATAATCTGGCAATAATATTTGGACACAGACATTCTGATCTTGTTTGTCAAAATCAAAAGCTGAAGAGCAAAACTCTCAGACGGAAAAGCTGAGATCACAGCTTTGCAACTGGCAGTTATCACCATTTTATCTTGGTTGGATCCACTTTGATTTAACCAAGAAAGGCCCTGGTTAAATCAGACATTTTGCAAAATATATTGCTATTTTTAACATCCTTAGAGGAACTTTTTAAAAACTGCAATAAACTTTTCAGTTTCATAAATATTAACTTAATCTTGAGTCTTCTCTCTGTTTTCTTCCAGATTTAAGATGAGCAGAGGAGTAATTGGGGAGGAGATCCAAAGAGGAATGCTAATGCTATTGTTTAGAATGTTTATGTCTGATTCAGAATATTTGTAAGGAACATAAAACCAAAATCCTAGAACAAACTTATAAATATTTGAAAATTAATCCTTTGCTACTAAAACAATCAAATTATGCATTCACTTCTAGATATTTTCTGGTTTGATTGATTACGAATGGCTTTGAATGACAGAGACTATACACACAATGCAAGGTAAAAGGACAGAATCTAAAACGCTAAACGTGGTGAAACATTTTTTACATGTACTAGGTGTATCAAAGAATAGGTTTAAGACTATACTAAAATGAACTACGCAGAAGCAGCAGACACTGAAGTGAGGTCTGATTTTTCTTTGATAAATCAGAGGTTATATATTACTTTTCTACATTCATTTTGCACTATCTCAGTGCTGAAGATAATAGAAACATTTGATGGAGTGTTAACTATTGTAAACTTGTTTTCACAATCGTATGCTCTGAGGTATCTTGGTATATTCTAACCCAGAACCCTTATTAAATGCATATCAAGTAATTTTTCCATTGACTTAGCTCTAGACAGAACTCTTTACTTCAATGAAGAGGAAAAGCAGCTGTGCTAATTTGAAAATCAAATCGATGGTTTATTTCAGTTATTTTACTTCTTCAAAAGTATAAGATGAGAGGGGTATTTAAGAAGACAATATTTTAGCAAAAATATTTTATCTTTTTTTGTCATATGGGGAAGTGTTATAGAATATGTAGAAAGTGTGTATGGATAATGACAGAGGAAATATAATAATTGTAATCAATACCTGTAAAAGATTACAAAGAAAAGAGAATAAAAGAAACGGCATAGCTGAGAGGCTGTGGAAGTAGAGAGCTTTTCACTTCCACATCTAGAACTGACTTCAGAATTATATCAAACTGTTTTAGCCAATCACAGCTTACAAATATTAGGCTAAAGGTTATTTCTAATCTACTTAGAAGCAGGTAACAAATTAACTAAATCCACTTAACTTACTTGTAGTAATGCAGCTCTATTCTGGTGATAACAAAATAAGTTCTTTTCCCTGTAGTGGAGTTTGGACACTCTTCAGAACTTTTGTTCACACTGAGATTCTGATTTGCAAGTATAAAAAGGCTACCACTTCTTCACAACATCTGACGCTAGGATAAATCTTAGTTCTAATACTGGCCACCTATTTAGCATTCAGTTAACTATTTAATGAAGTGTTAATGTATTAGACCTCAACATATCATTATGAAAGCAGTATGAAAGTTCTTCCTCCTGTTCAGGCTTTTTTTTTTCCTTTTGCCATCTGATATCCAGTATCTGCTGTATTTTCTGATTCATATTTGCAGTCAACTTCTTCAAAAGTAAATTGGATACTTGTTTTTTTTAATCTTTTATTTTTTTTTTTCCAGCAGCTCATTCCTAGAACTTCTTGGGTTCTTAGCCAGTTCTGGGAAACAACGGTTTCCTCCTTCCTACACATATAGGAAAAAAGAAAAAAATTCAGGATTGCAAAGGCAAAGTAGCAATGACTCCTTTTATGCAGTTTTGTCTACCAACATACAATGACCAGCACTAGGACTACTCATAAGATTATATTCATATTTCTTTTTTAATAATCTTGAAAATATTGATAGATAACAGTGGCAGGTTTGAGTCTTTTTTTTTTCTATAAATACTTAACAATCTCAAATGAAATCACTTTTTTATGAAAGGATTTATACAATTAGGATGAACAAATTATATAAATCCTCTGTTTATTTATTTTCAACAATTATTAAATGAAAGTGAGGAGTTTGAACTGAAAATTTTGTATTTAAAAAATAATTCTCTCATGTCCTTATACAAAAAAGAGGGAAACTCAGAATAGCTGCATGACTACTGTAGTTTTGTGTGCACTTTGTAAGGTTGTAATAATTTGAAGAGGAGAAGGAAGAAACAGTCTGTTTAATTACCTTCTCAGTGATATTTTGATGAATGAAATAAGACATGAATGAAATAGTACAGTATTATCCCATCTTCCACTTCTCACCATAGCCACACCACAGCACAAAGACACAGATATCTGACATATTTTCCAAATAATTCCAAACAGACTTGTTTTGCAAAGTAAGATTCCTGCTGCAGAGTAATTCCTTATTTCTTGTTCTTTTCAGTCCTAATTACTGACCTAAACCAGCATATGAGATTTACATTTCAGGTGTCTACTGGAGGTCATATCATTCAGCTTCAGTGTGCAGACTGTGAATACCCCTCCAAGTACGAACATTGTCTTGATTTTCACCATCATGTGTATTGAAGACACAAGTATTGTGAAATCCAGTAGAGATCTTAGAGCTAAGGTTTAATATAGTGACAAGAAAATGCAGAAGCAATAAATGGTTATGTATGCTAAAGGCAACTATAATGTTTCCTCTTTCTATTCTATGCTCATTGGTCACAGTAGAATTTTAAAGGAAGATATGGTCTCACAATTAGAGGCCAGACATTCTCCCATACCAATTCCTTTTCCTCATTTTTAATTGCCATAATATCTCCATGCATGAAAAAAAAAATGTATCTTTAGTTTTCCTACAGCCATTTCAATTTCATACTTCAGTTTGACCTTCCTTTTCTGTATTGTTCTGGTGCCTTTCAACTTCCAACTAGAATCTGATACATCAACAATTAGCAGTGTGAAAATCTAGCATGGAATCTCATGCTAATAAGGAAAATAAAAAGATATTACAATAGAAAATATCCTCACATTGTTCATGTCCAAGGTAGTATTTGAAATGAAATTTATTCATTGACATTTGAACTACAGTGATAAGGCAGCTAACTGTGAAGACATTTGACAATGCTTTCTCATCTGTTCAGGAAGAGATAGTTCAAGTGCCTCTTGTAGAATGAAATATAAACTTCAATAAATGAATATTACTCAGACCACTTTAAAAGTAAAATATGTTTTTGCTTTTTTCTTCTTTCCTAGTCCTTTTGAAAACCAAAGATTATTTACCAGGTAGGCAGCCACATTTTAAGCAAAATCTTTTTTATGTAGCTTACAGAAAAAATATGAATGGTTAACAGTTCAGTATTACCTGAGGCATCTTTTAACATGTTATAAAGAGCTCATAAGTGAACACAGGTAAAGGTGTTTTTATTTTCATACAATAGAATACACACATATCTTCTCAAACATAGACTTATACTAAAGATACCCTCAGGACCAGACTCTATAAAACTTATCTTCCTGAGTTTTTAATTTTCTCCCTCAGTAGTGTAATAGAGATAATGAGATAGATAACAGATTGTCCTGCGTTCAGCAGTGGCAATCATTTTTTTCCTTCTTAGTAGCTGGTACAGTACTGTGTTTCTGACTTTCAGCCTGGGAACAGTGCTGATAACACCAATGTTTTTAGTTGCTGCTCAGTAATGTTTACTCTGACCAAGGACTTTCTGAGCCTCAAGCTCTGCCAGGGAGGTGGGGAAGTCAGGAGGAAGCAGAGACAGGACACCTGACCAAAACTAACTGACGGGGTATTCCATACCACAGCATGTCCTGCCCAGGATGTAAACCGGAGTTACCCAGAAGGGCTAGATTGCTGCTCGGTTGGGCTGGGTATCAGTCAGTGGTGAGCAGCTGTATTCTTTTCCCTTGTTATTTCCCTTATCATTATTATTATTGATGGCAGCAGTAGTGATTTGTGTTATACCTTAGTTTCTGGACTGCTCTCATCTCAGCCCGTGGGAGCTACACTCTTTTGATTCTCCTCCCCATCCCTCAGGGAGCTGCGGGGGAGGAAGAGGAGGAGTGAGCAAGTGGCTGTGTGGTTCTGGGTGGCCGGCTGTGCTTAAACCACAACAGATAAAGATAATAATAATGATGATAAGAAGATAGAATTGTTTCAATTTTTATTTTCTTGAAAATATACATTAAACTTTTTCACACACAAGAAAGTCAAACACTAACAACCATTAATATTGTGCTTTGAAACCTTGATGAAGATAAGAAGAAATATCACCCTTGCATTACATAAGTATGATTTTATTTTACTGGGGAGTGAAAGAGGAAAACCAAGTCATCCTTCTATTCATGAAGACAGAATGTATTTGGATGATGCTTTGTAAACAACTGTAAATTCAATAAATAAAAGGCCTGACAATTTTCACCAAAGTGACAAATGCAGGAAAAAGTCAAGTATAATGAAGCTATAGTTTCCAAACCACTATAAAGTATCACTTGCTAAAATTTATTCAGTTTTGAAATTTGAGTGCATCTTTTCTATGACTTATCAAGAGCTACTGTGGAATGCAAGTGATCGAGGCAAGGCGTCAATGTACTACATTGCATCAATGTATTAACTGCAAGGTATATGTCACTGATAACACTGGTTGTCTAGAGTATGGAGTTTTTCTGTTCAGAGTGTGTAGAAAGACTGCTGCAAGGCATAAAATTATTAATAGGATCTCATTTCCATAAGCTTGTCTGCAACTGTGCACGGCCACTATTATATTATTTCCTTGAACAATGCTTTAAGTAAGAAAGACCCAATAATTATGTGATAGTTTTATCTATGCACTTACAATGAAACAAAGTTGCATATTTTTATTCCTGAATTTCTCACGCCACATGATGAATAGTGGCAATTATAGGAAAGAACAATATTAGTTCTGCAGTTATTGCTATTATCTTAAAGTACTAAGAATAAAATCACATATTTCACTAGATAGTCCAATCACTACCAAAATATGTGATGGAGGAACATTTTATAATCTCTGTATTTCACACTGACTGCACAACCAGAAACTGGCAAAGCCAAGTCATTTATATCTCCTTATTACCACATTGCAGAAGGCTTTGAGAATACTGGGCTGGTGATGGATATTTTTATAGCAGTTGTTTTTTTCTCTTTTACTGTAGTAAGTATACTGCAGATTAGTTCCACTGCAGTTTATTGAAGTAGCAGAAAGACATAAGCAATACGAGAACAAGACACACAACTTGCCTACTCTTGTTTTGTGGAAGGAACTGTATTTATATAGAAATAGAGGCTATTCAGGCAGAATCAGAGTTCCTTCATTCATAACTTCAGATCTTATTGTGCTGTGTAAGTAATTTAAACTATTACAAAATCTACTTAAATATAAGACTGTTGATGAGGAATGGCTTGATGAGAAAGGGCATGGCTCTCTGGAGCAGTTGTACAAGCAGACCAAATGCGAGGCCGCACTAGGCCACGTTTGAAAATGCAAGTCATGAGGAGTAGAGAGAGCCAGGAGCAAGCTGACTTTGAGGGGCTGACAAACAAGAAAGCAAACTGCAAGTAGGAGAAATGTTGATGTAATCCTTTAGACTTAGCCAATCATGTAATAACTAGTTCATGTAAACTTTTAGGCTTAGCCACTCATGTAGTGACTAGTAGGCATAAATTAGTGGATAATGTATATAAGCGGTACCGACTGGCAATAAAGTGGAACTTGCTTATCACTCATATTGAGTCGTTGCTTGCTTCCCTGCTCCGTCAGCCCACCATCGCTTGAAACGTAAGACAAATATTTAAATGGAATATGTCTATTGCAAATTCGATTTCCACTAAGTATAGTACACAAATATTATTCTCAAAGGGTAAAATAAACCTAAATGAGGAAAGCTCAACTAAATTAGTGGATTAGGTGTGACTAAAATACTGTGAATATACCTTTGATAGTTCTTCCATCAGGGTGAACTCAAAGCAAACAGATTTAACTGAATGGAAATCAGAGTATTTGCTATGTTTGTACACATCTCTTTTATAGTTCAGTTGAACTATAATAATGATATTCAGTTGATACTTCACTTCTGTATTCAAAATAACTCTGCTACTTACAGACATGTTCTTACATGCAGAGGTTGTTAGGTTCCAAATTCTGCCTAAATCACAATTTTAGCACCTCTGGCAACATTGAATAGCCAATAGTATGCAGTAGTCCCAGAGCCAGCTTATTTTGCCTCTTTAAGATTTTGAGAAGAAAAAGAAGAAATTTCATTGGTTTGCATTGTCACATATTCATCAACTCTGAATATGAACATGGATTTTGTGGATTATGCACTCTTGCAGCAAAGGTGTCCAGCAGCCTTCTAGGCTTCATTAAAAGGAATGTTTTCAGTAGGTGAAGAGAAGACATCCTTCCCCTCTACTCTGTGAGAGTGAGATGCATATGGAGTTCTGCATCTAATCTTGGTCTCCCCAGTATAAGGAAGAAACAGATATCCTGAAAGAAGTTCAATAGAGGATCATGAAGGTGTATAAGGATTTGGAGCATCTCTTCTGTGAGGAAAGGCTGAGAGAGCTGGGGCTGTTCAGCCTGGAGTGTAGAAGGCTCAGGGAGGATATAATCAATCTATGTAAGTACATGATGAGATGTAGTAAAGAAAGTGGTGCCAGATGCTCCACAGTAGTGCTCACTGAGAGGACAAGCGGTAGTGGGCCCAATACGGAACGCAGGAAATTCCACTTAGCCATAACAAAAAACATTTTTTATTCTGAGTGTGGTCAAACAAGAGTTTCATTCTTTGGAGATGTTCAAAACCTGACTGGACATTGTCCTGGATGACCTGTTCTAGCTGTCCTTGCTTTGAGACCCCTTCCAACCACAATTAATTCGTGTGATTGCTTGTCATGGTTTAAGCCTAGTCGCACTGTCACTCTCACTCCCCTCCTTCCTCCCCCCCACTCCTGGAGGGATGGGGAGGAGAATCAGAAGAATGTAACTCCCACGGGTTGAGATAAGAACAGTCCAGTAACTAAGGTATAAAAGTCAAAAACACAGCACTGCACCAGTTACTAAGAAGTTGAAAAATGTCTGCTGCTGCTGAACCTAGGACAGTATCCATCCCTTACTCCATACCATTCATGTCATGCTCAGATCCCACATTTTCAATATACCATCACTCTTATCTCATATATATACGTATTATACATCCACACACACACAGAGAGAGATCATTCCTTAGTGCATGGACCAATCCCCATAAAGCTGCTAAGTACATTCAGTCCATGATGTCGGCCTCCATCTCTTGTAACAGTCTTTCAGAGCAGGAGAGGCTGTGTGCAGTGTTTACACTCATGAATAACCTGGGCAATAGTATCCATTGCTAAGTCCACCCCTCGATCACGAGCCCATCTGTATGTTGCATCTCTGCCCTGATGGCTTGAAGTGTCATGAGCCCACCAGGCTCAAAATAATTCACCCTCCCCTTCAGCAGTTTCTGCAACTTGTTGCTGGGGACTCCATACAGCTGCCTTCCGTCTCCAATGCTTCCAAAGCACTGGAAGGGGCCAGTGAACTAGATACTCACCCATACTGTCCCACACACCCTGCCACTCATGACTGTCCAGCCTTAAGGAAAATCTCTTGGTCCTCCTATATCGTCGTCTGACCCAAATGCCACTCCGCTTAACTTTCGGCAGCCGCTCCCTCCCAGCATCCTGGTCCCTGCGGCCACTCTCCTTGGCCGGTTTGGCCGCTGGCAGCTCCTGGGGCCGCTCCCTCTTGGCTCCCAGCAGCCTCAGGAAGACGGAGGTGAGGAAGAAGGCCAGGACAGTGAAGAGCAGCGGGATGGCCAGGTACAAGTCCACGGCCATGTCCATCCCACCCTGCTGCTGGAGTCTGCCCTTATTACAAGTCATTACCATGAAGTACAATGAAACAAGAACCTTAGCCCAAGCCCCCTATCTGTATTTAACACAGCAAATACTGGCTGCAAGTAAGGTATGACATACTGAAACTGTGAGATCAAGAGCAACAACTTTGAGAGCCAAAAAATCAGCATTCTGACTAGTTACTATTAATCTGAAACAATGAATGCTTATCACAAATATGATTGGACACACTCTGGTCAGATCTGTCATTATCTCACCCCTTTGTGCCCCTCATTGGTCTCCAAAAATGAGCTGTCGTGGTTAAAGCCAAGTCACGCAGTTGCTGTCTCACTGCCCCCCTTCCTCCCTCCCCGCCCCACTCCTGGAGGGATGGGAAGGAGAATGGAAAGTATGTAACTCCCACAGGCTGAGATAAGAACAGTCCAGTAACTAAGATATAACACGAATCACTACTGCTACCACCAATGATAATGATAAGAGAAATAACAAGGGAAGAGAATGCAACCACTCACTACCCACCAACTGATACCCAGCCCAACCCAAGCAGTGATCTCACCCTTCCAGGTGACTTCCAGTTTACATCCTGGGCATGACATGATGTGATATGAAATACCTCTTTGGCTAGTTTGGGTCAGGTGTCCTGTTTCTGCTTTTTCCCGGCTTTCCCCCATCCCTGGCAGAGCATGAGACGCAGAAAGTCCTAGGTCAGAGTAAACATTACATAGCAACAACTAAAATCATCGATGTTATCAGTGCTGTTCCCAGTCTGACAGTAAAAAAAACACAGCACTGCAGCAGCTACTAAGAAGGAGAAAAGATAACTGCTGCTGCTGAATGCAGGACATTGCGGCATTGGCTTTAGTAATGCCAATATAAGGGGGTAAAACCTAAATAGCATGAGTCCTATCCACACTATCTACTTGTAGTGTTCCAGTTTGATCTTAAAACACTTTAAGTTGTCAGCCTTTTGTCTACAACTTTCAATTTACAGTCTATCAAAGATAATGAGATTATTTAAGGTAGACATGAGAATTAGGTACCCTACTCTACTGACAGTCAAAGGGAGTGAGGTGCCAAGCAAAGATTTCTATTGCTAAAAATTTATTACATGAGTAATTAAATGTCTACCAATTTATCTTCCTGAAAGTAAAAGCAATAATTAAAAAAAATAATAATTTGAATTCATTCATTTTAAGTGTTGTATATTCACAGATAGGATGCTAGGTTTTAAGAGATTCCTCCAAGTCCCCAGTTTTGGTTTCACATATTTGAATAAATAGGAGCATTTGGAACATATACATAATACTGCTGCAGAAAATTCAAGTTAATGCCATCAGAGTGTTAGAGTTAGAATAGTCTATAGCTGCTCTCAGACTATTCGGCATCCATTTAATTTTAACAGATTGTACCTGAAGAACGTAAATCCAGTGAATTTACTACTTACTACAGTCATGTTGATTAGCATTTGTTTGCACACAGCCTGAATTACAAACTTGCAGCAAGATGGAAAGGGTCTTTTCACTTCTTTCATAAAAATATTTCTGTAACTGAAATGATGCATTTGAAATAAAAGCAAGGAGTCATAATAACTGGTTTATTCTATAAAACTCACATTATGTGTAATAACTATTCTAAATGAGTAGCAGTTTCATTCAAATGATTTTTGATTTTGTTATTACATTGATTACAGTAGTGTTATTTGAGTGGACTGCATGTTATTCCATCTCTGTAGTAAAAATGGTTGGCTAGAAACCTGGACACAAGACTTCCTGAAATGTCTAAAAATCAATTATGGATTTCAAGAGGGGAAGAAGTTCTCAACAGAAAAGTAACTTCTCCATTTCCCTCTCAGGTGCAAGATCCTCTCTGTAGCCTGTGAAACAGTCATGAACTCACAGTTACAGTCCCCTGTGCCTAACACCTCCCTATGCACAGCCTATCTTTCTCAAGCTCCCTAAAGCATTGATTTTTTTTAAATAAGCTTACTGTGTCATAAAAGTGATTCACAGGGTAATCTCCTTTTGTAAGGGAGCATTTAAACAAAACACAAAAGATTCTTTCAATATTTTTGCTGCCTCTATCACTAGACAGTGGCTTTTGTCTTTTCTGAAGTTTATTCAAAAAGCAAATGTGAAAGCATTTCAAGATTTTTTCTTCATCTTCTCCCTGTCTTTTCTTTCTTTACCTCATACCTTGCGTATAATAAAACTCACAAAATTTTGGTAGCATTGGTCCTGCTATAGCTGCTTTCTTGTAATTCTATTTTGAGGACATGCACATTCCTAGTCCAGCATGCCTTAGCAGCAAATACATTCCTTGTATTTTCACTTGGTGTAATCAGTTAAACTTGTCAGTTTACTTACTCCTATTTTTTATATGTATCTTATGATAAATTGCACTATAAATCGATGTCACAAGCCATTTAGTGAACTTAGGAAACATTAGGTTCTATTTTTGTTTATTTGTTTTCTTGTGTGGCTAATATATTACCATTAAAAGTTTCAAAATGTGAGTTAAGAAGAGTTTAAAACAATGCAGTTAGCTCTTTTCTTTGTTTTCAGATGGTTTTAAAACTTATATTTTCATACCAGATCCCTAAAGAACACTGTTCAGAATCATTAACAGCAAATACGTGTTTACAGCTAGTTTAAATCAATTGCTAATTAACTCCACAAGGCAGAAATGGATTTTTGTTTAGCACTGAGTTTGCGCTTTTCCTTTTTCTTGACACTCACAGGTGTGAAGTTCAAACTACATTAGCATCTGCTCTGTAACTGCCTGATCCAAACCCCACTGAAATCAACATAAATTTAGTGGGAAAATTTAATGGGAAAATCTTCATAAAAATCCTAAAATCTTAGAAAAATTTAAGCTAGACAGGACTTCTGGAAGTCTGAGCTGACACCACTCTCAAATTAGAGCCAACTTTAGGGTTAGATCAAATTGCCAAGGGTCCAAGTCACATTTTAATGCCTCTGCAATCCTTTTAGTGCTCTACTCCCAGTGTTCCACCACTGCCCTTGATTTTCCCCTTACTTGTTATCTGATTGGAGCATCCCTTCATACAAGTTGTGCCCAATGTCTCTTCTTTCATTGCACAATACTACCAAGAGTTTAGCTCCATTTTCTCCAAACTGATTATTGAAAAAAATAGGTAATTGAAGAGTGATTAGAGCCTGCCTTTGCCTTCTTTTCTTCAGGCTAAACAAACTCAGGTCTTCTAACCCTCCTTGGATATTGCATAACATATATAACAGTGTAGCAATAAAAATTTTTATATATATATCTCACAGCTTTTTTTCTGGTTCTAATAATTTAAACCAAGACCAACACAAACCAATCCATTGTTGATTGGTTTATCATTGCTCAGTTTAAATGTAGTTGTTATTATTAGGGTAGCATAATGATTGCTTATAGTTTATTGCTGATTATTGTGAACAATCTCACCATAATTTTTTATGCAAAGTCCTCATTATTTTCAGCAGAAGTTCTGCAAGAGAAAATGATCAAATGTCAACAGAACTGGTCAAGTTTATTCAGATTTTGCTTTTCTTGGCTTATTCTTCTTGGCAATGATGAAGTACAAAGCATATGCCAAAAGCTGAGCGGGTTTTGTGGTTTTTTTTCAATAGAAAATAGAAATTATTGTTTAAAGTCATGATGGGCAAAATGAAAGGAAATGCATTTTATAAAAATAATTGTCAAATTCAGGTAACACATATAAATTCTTACTCTATAAATTACTTCCTGCATATACATCTAGAGGCCTGTACTATTTGATTAGATATATATTTCTTAAACACTGCACTACTGAATTGTAGTGAATCTTTATGATTTTAACTATTTAGGGGTTTTTTTAATACATTTAAGTAATCACTAACTTATATCTTAATTTTTTTCTATTGCACATTAATAGAATTTCAATGCATTTTGTGAAGAAACACTTTCTTTTACACAAGAAGTCACAAAATTAACTTGCAAGAGAGAGATATCTGGGGCTTGTTCACTTGGAGTTATATATCATAAAACCCTAAACACAGAATTCTGCCTCAGAGATTGCAGGAGACATTGGCAAAACATTAGGGAAGAAATGTCAGAATATGTTCCTTGCTTAAAAACAAAACAAAACAAAACAGAACAAAACATTTTTAGCCTTTTAAATTTATTTTTTCTGGCACAGCTTGTAGATGGCAGTCTTGTACCATTCATGAAATTGCATGAGTACACATTTACATTTATTAATACATATGCACACAGAAAGACATGTAAAACATTAGGACAGTGAGAAGGAGATGGGGTTTGTGGGGTTTTTCATTTTTTTTTCCACATCTTGAAATAGTAATTGTGTAAAGTACAAAGTTTCTGTAAATCTGATTTAAATCTTTCTTTGGTTCTGCATTTTGTATATTTATGGAAACTAATTTCACTGTCACAATGATAATAACAAATAATTGTCTCTAAAATTTTGCTCGTATCTGGTAGGTAATAAGTGCCCTTACAAGTGATGGGATGCTGTCATGCTTCACTAGGCTGAATGAGAGTAGACAATTTCAGAATTGGATATAATACTTATGAGTAATGGGGAACTGTTCCTTAATGTGTGTTTCTAAAATTATGGTAGCAAGAAACCTCGCACTTAGGAATATGAAAGCTTTAAACATCAAGCAAATTTTATTTGAATTACTTTGCAGCACTTGGTTTTAATCTGTGAAGCAGAGACAAATTCTATATTTGTGCACCAGAAAAAAAGAACACATTCACACACATACACTAAAACTAATCTACAACAACAAATCAACCAACCAAAAATCCACCTGAAAAGTCTTCTGACAGCAATATCAGGAAAGAAGAATTACAGGAAAAAATTTTCTCAGCTTACACAGTAGGCAGCCACGCAACACCTTCACCTATCTTTTGATAAATAGTTATGCTGTGATTTACACTCTGGATGCATCTTAACAGCATGATAGAATAAGCACAGCCTGGCAATTTGGGGAAGGAAAGAAAAAAAATCCAGAAACAAAAAACCCAAGATCCTCTAACTGGTCTTGCGACTTCTCCATTTGTGTCATGGCTTTTTTTATTAATGGGCTTTTCCTTCTGCCTTTGAAAAGCTTTTTAAAGGTAGTACACAGGGCTGTAATGTAAAATTCCTAAACTGATACTCCTCCACAATGTGGCTTTGTCTTGTTGGTTCTGTCTGTTTTTCAAGCATTTCTGTTTTGTGGAACTAATTTTTACTTTGGTTTTTTTACATGCAGTGGTTTCTGATTGGTACTCTGATGAAGCATTCTGCATTTGACCAACTTGTCCACATTCTGCTCATTGCTGATGTACCACATCTGAAGCATTACTTTTCACTGCAAAGCCATGAAGAGAGTGGTAACAGGAGCATAAAAATTAATTTGCCTCTGCAAAACATAAAACACTCCTGATATTCAGCCTCTGTTCCTTAGCCTTCTATTTGAAGAGGGCAAATCTTATTTTCACTTGTTCATGAAGTTGCCATGGAAATATATATTGGACCATATAAATAACCTCTTAAAGGATTTATTAAATAAACATATTCTTAGCCCAATCTCAACTTTTTGTTCCCATTCCTCATCCTCAGTAGAAAGCGTGCCTTAATTATAAAACCACTGGCTGTTGACTAAGACTCCATTACAAAATCCTCTGTAGATTTCCTTCTTCATCCTAAAAGTTAATTTTAGTCAAATTATGCCAGTGTTTGGCTTGGTCCTTATTTGTTGCTCACTGCCATCTGTGTAGTCACTGCTTACATGAGGTATTCAAAGAAAGCTTGCAAATGAGGATGTCTGGTTTTGAAGGCTGGCTGGTGGCAGCACAGTGTCAAGGTTGGCCTTGCAGCATTTAACCCAATTTGTCTGTGGAATCAAGACACATGTACTCCTTCCCTTTCCAGTTCAAGCACCCTAGGGTGTGGTAGGAAATATCATTATACCTTGATATCTGAAGTGCTGTGTACCTCCACCCTGTATTCATCATGAAAATTTGGCTTCATTATGTTTTGAGCTTGGATCAGTGGGCACAGTAAAGAATAGGACATAGGGAATCACGACTGTCATATTATGAATTTAGCAGTGTTTGTGCACAGAAGATGAACTAAATATTGAATCTTAAAGCGTGATTTCACAGAGAGAAAGTTTGCACAGAATAAAACATTAAAAAATATGGGGTTTATTAGACCAAATACGAAAAAAAAAATCAGGAAAAGCTACCTAAAGTAAAAAAAGGGGCAAACCTGTAGTCTTAATCACTGCAATTATTTACTGAATTTTGTGGTTTGGTTAAACCTCTTCATCTATTTAAAATATGTTTATTACTTTCCATTTCACTATTTGTACCTTTGATTGCCCAACAGTTTTTCCACAGTACTTACGGAAAATAATCAAAGTTGTATGAAATACATACAGACTTAATTTAAAAATTACTTTCCACTGGAGAGAAAACGAAAGTCATGGATCTTATGCAATAAACATTTTGCTTGTTCAATATAAATATGAAGGAAAAAAAGTAAAAACTTAAGCTATCTGAATGAGAGGAATATCCAAGACTCTTATGCTTAATCTAAAACATGGCACTTGTATCAAGTGATATTTCATGTCTCAAATTTCATTCTGACATCTCAGACCTCATTCTTTTCCCATGTCCTTTTGATGAGAAAGCACATGCAATTAGAGAGGTTACAACTGAGAACTTAACCAATCTCAATTGCTCATAGAAGCATTATTATTCTCATCAGTCCACAAATACTGAAATCTCCATCTTGTATTTGAAGCACTACCTTGCTACAGCAAACACTTGAACATGTGCAAACCATGCGTGCACTTACTTATTTCATACATTATATTCAGTGCTGTATAGGGCAAATTCTGTTATCAGTGTAGATTTGTCTGCATTCAAAAATAAAGCTCAAGTCTTTGCAGATGTGGTTTGTTTTGTTGAGGTTTTTTGGGAGTTGGTTTGTTTCTTTGTTTTCCACACAAGAATTTCAATCAATGTTTTTTATTTTCATTTAATATTAGTAGATACAAGTGACACTTTTAGTGATCATTCTTCAATTTACATGTTTATAGATGCAATAATCAAGTTAATACACCAGAATAATATGCAATTCATAATGCCTTAGTACAGGCCAAGTGTTCAATTTGCTACCATACTGCCTTTTATACCATTTTAAGAATTTTTATTGGTTTTGGTTTACGCTGCCAGGCCACATTTAAGCTGTTCTGTAGTATCTTGATTTTCCTGCCCAAAAAAGTCAAGTTTGTAATCTCTTAGATGTATATTCTCCACTAAACTTCTACTCATAGCCACAATGGATTCCATGAGCCACAAAATTTCCAGTTGTCAGCATGTGCTTCATACTTGTTTGTCTGAAGTGATGGGCCAATTTGAATTCTGGGTGTAGCTACTATAATCAGCAGAGTTGCAGTGGGGATGAATATAACCTGAAGGTTTTCTTTTCATCAGTGGCATAGATTTGTCCACTGCGGTTTAAAATGAGAGACAAGCACTAAATCAAGTACAATCTGTATCTGCTTGTGAAGAAGCTGTCTAATAAATAGGATGATATTGGTCTAACCTACAAAGGAAGTCTGAGTAGCTAGAAATCAAGACAGGCTACTGAATCTACTGATCTTTATTGTGAACAACTTGAAGCTCAGTCCATTTCTTTTTTTCAATAAGCTGTTTTCATCAGTCAGTAAACAGTAAACACAGAACCAAATGGTAATGGAGTCCTAAGTCTAATGGACAGTTTTAAGACAATTCAATAGTTGAAAGCTGGGATTGATAAATTCAAATTAAAAAAGAGGTACATTGCATTCTGAAAAGTGTCAACAACATATGATTTGTTTCTTTGTTTTTTTCTGCTTGCTTGATAGTGAAATAGCTAATTAATTCACAAAATTAATTTTAGTACCAAAGTTATACCAATTATTTCAGCAGTTCATTCAAGTTTTAGTATAGGGGAGTGTGTGAAGTGTATTTTGCCAGATTTAGCAGATGGAAAGAATTTCTGACTAAGAAAATTAAGTAAGCTTTGTGTTAAGACTAATGTAGTTCGCTGGTGCTGTTTTGAGGAAATAAAATATGGAGCAGAAAGGATATGCATTGGTGCTGGCTGAGACTGTAGACAAACAAAAATACACGTGGTAGGCAAAGGTTATACTTAAAAACATATTGCAACTTGGTGTTTGGGTTTCTTTTTTTAATTTATTTTAACAAAATATGATGGTATTTAACATCACCTATAACACCATCAGAATTGGGAAGCACAGAGCATGCCATAGCCCAGGAAGAGGCAATACAGTAATTCAGTGGTATCTTTGCTGTAGGAAAGGAAGAAGAAATCTTGAAGAATAATTTAAAATATTACTTATTCATGTTTTACTTTCTGTTTAATTTTACAAATTCAATCCCTTTATTTTTCATACATTTTTTTAGGAAATCTTTTGCTTTTTTGTGTATTGATTGATGTTGGACTATCTTAGATGATTTTAAGTAGAAAGTATGGTTCATGACAATTCTGAGTTGTAATACTCTGAGGAGATGTCATGGTTTAAGACATAAGAGTGTAACTCCCACAGGTTGAGATAAGAACAGTCCAGTAACTAAGGGATAACACAAACCACTACTGCTACCACCAATAATAATAATGATAAGGGAAATAACAAGGGAGGAGAATACAGTCGCTCACCACTCGCCGACCGAGCAGAGAGCTAGCCCTTCCGGGTAACTCCCAGTTTACCTCTTGGGCGTGACATGCTGTGGTATGGAATACCTCTTTGGCTAGTTTGGGTCAGGTGTCCTGTCTCTGCTTCCTCCCGGCTTCCCC